>LGRX02030753.1:0-23528 GCA_001247695.2 Cymbomonas tetramitiformis | reverse complement strand
GCCATCGGCGGCAAGCCCTGCTGCAGGGCCATCAGGGGCAAACCCTGCTGCAGGGCCATCAGGGGCAAACCCTGCTGCAGGGACATCAGAGGCAAACCCTTCTCCAGGGCCATCAGGGGCAAACCCTGCTGCAGGGCCATCAGGGGCAAGCCCTGCTGCAGGGCCATCAGGGGCAAACCCTTCTCCAGGGCCCTCAGGGGCAAGCCCTGCTGCAGCGATCAGGGGCAAACCGTCTCCCATCAGCGGGCCCTGTATCTCCTGCAGCTGGAACTCCGCAGCGGCAACCTGCTGCATTCATCATGGATCAGGATGCTGAGGCGATTGTTTCCCCTTCAAAGACTCCGAAGACCGCCGAAGAAACCGAGGCAGAGGAGCAAAAAAAACAGGCTGTCATTCGCAAGTATGCATCTTCCCTCCTGAGATTTTCTTATACCACCATTGCTTTTTTTGATGGTGTATGTGCATTACTAAAACCAAGTATACGTTGCTTCTGTGGGCCATCAGGACAATCGATGACATGCATAAGTTGGTCGACCATAATAATCCATGTGCGACATCGTGGAAAATCCCCATCCTGTACATCGATGATGCAGAAGGAGCGTATCGCCCTCGACCACTGGACGAACATCACGCCCAGGCTATTGCCGAAATGATGTACTGTAACCCACACACCGGTTCGGGATCTCCAGCCCTGATTTCCGTCAAGACGAAACCCACCCAGCCGTGCATAAAAGGCTTCCCTGGATGAAGAACTTGATTAGAGTTCTCGGTGAGGAGGAGAATGCGGATAGTGATGTCGTCGATAAGCAGTTCGTGGCTTCTTGCCGAACCAACACCTGGGAATATGCCCATGTACACTCGTCGAAATTCGCCAATAACTCCGAGGGAAAAAGAATTAACAAACACCAGAAGCCGCCGAAGCTCATCCACGACCTCATCAATATCCATATGCGAGGTCCTGAGTTAGAGGGGGAAACGAGGGGGAAATCTGCGTACGAGGGGGTGTTACCTCTTCATCACGATTATCACTTCATCTTGGATGCGTGCTGCGGTTCGGGGACCACTTCGGTAGCCGCCAACATGTTGGGATTGGGTTCCGTCGCTTTCGATAGGTAAGCATTCATGTCTACATCCATTTTTTGAAAAAATACTTTGTATATCGGTTTTAACAAGTGCTGGTGTCTTGGATGCAGGGAGCAAGGTATGGTCGACTCAGCGAAAGAGCGCATTAGGTTTCCTGATGGATTTTTCTTTGGCCGACGAAGTGTTGAGCAAGCAGGAATACGACGAGGTGAAAAGGCAGAGAGAGGCACATCGTAAAGAGCAAGAGAAAGTCGAGAAGGAGCGGGGGAAGAAGACGGCGGTCGAAATGAGGGAAACGGAAAAGGCCGCCAAGCAGCAGGAGGCCGAGGCCGCCAAGGCCGCCAAGAAACAGCAGGAAGATGCCGAGAAGGCCGCCAAGAAACAGAAGGCCGAGACCGAGAAGGCCGCCCAGAAAGAGAAGGACGATGCCGAGAAGGCCGCCCAGAAAGAGAAGGCCGAGACCGAGAAGGCCGCCAGGAAAGAGAAGGCCGAGACCGAGAAGGCCGCCAGGAAAGAGAAGGCCGAGACCGAGAAGGCCGCCAAGCAACAGGCAGCCGCCGCGGCGGGGCCTATACCTAAGCGGCCAGCACCTAAGGCACAAGGCGGAAAGTCGGAATCCGATGCTCAGGCCAAGAGACGTAGACGGTAAAGCTCGCTAGGCAATGATGATTCCCTGATGGGACATGGTGCTAGCACCTAGGTCAATATTTGTTGATAGTCTTAATAACCTATTGTCTCAGTGCAGAAGTACGCTGATGAAACACGTATGGTATATCTTGATATGACAATTGTAAATAAAGTATATTCTCAAAAGGTATGGGCGACATATGTTGTTGTGGAACCGATGTCCTTTATGGAGCGGGTGACATGCCTCCGCTTTCATTGTGATTGCCTGAAAATCATACTTCAGAGGTTGCTTTCATAGAATGATTGGCAATGCAGACAGGATAATCATGGACTTCGCAGACACGCCTTCGTCGCAAAATAATAGTAGATATGTACTTGTAGGTCCTTCGATCCGAGCGGACTAGTACCGGGTATCGTCTGATAGGCTAATAATTCGGCAGGTCCAAGACTTTCCAAGATCATAAGCTCTATTTCTTGCCTAAACTACTCATTTGCCCCCTTTTCCCGTCAGCGACGCACCTGCTTCTACTTCTACCATAGTCATGCCATCCAAGCGGCAGTCTGTTTTCACATACATCGACCAGTTTGCCAAAAATCACGGGGAGTCTTACCCATGCAGCAGTACAGTTCTTCTTCCGCCGGGTATGACTATCCAAAAGTTGTGGCAGAAATACAATACACAATGCGTCGACGGCGAAGGCATGGAATGCTCACTCAGCCTTTTTCGTCGTGTGTTCAGAGAGGAGCTTAGCTCTTGGGTCAAGTTCCGTCGGATGAATTGATGCTATATAGCGACAGCATTATACAATCAGTCATTGAGCAAATTGACTTATCGTTGGAACACCGTTAAATATGATTGTATTCGAACATATTTTGAATGAAATTGTTATCGACGTTTCACATTTCCAATGTTGTGACATACTATGTTTGTGACATGCGGGCCTTCGATCCGACCCACCTGAAAGAGGTCATTTGATTGGCCAACTGAAATCACGACGGCCACACTACTGAGATATCTAAGCACCTACCTTGTCCTCACAAATCACTTTTCAGCTTGGCACTTTTCTTTCTTCACCTGCCACCTCATCCAACCATGCCATCCAAGCGAGAATGTATTGTTGCCTATGTTCTTGGCATGTACGCAACATGCCCTACTGCCCCCAGAATGAGAATGAGGAATTTTGACTATCTTTCTCATGGTATGACTGTTCGAATGTTGTGGAGGAACAACAATGAATGTTATATGTGCAGGAATGCGGAAGGCAACAAATGCACGTTGGGGTATTTTCGATGTGTGTTTCGAAACGACCTTACCTTTCGGTTCAAGTTCCGACAGGTTCAGCCGTAACGTTACCGTCAACGAAATCACGGCGGCTACGAGTCAGAATGTTATCTTGATTCCACTTTGATTTCGAGTAAGACTTAGGATTGCAACCTCCCGAGGGTTAGAGTTTCGACTACTTTTCGATAAGAATAGTATACTTAAACATATGTTAACAATGTGGTAGAAGTGTATAATGTTCATTCGTCAATGGCTTGTGTTTCTTGCCGATATGCTGATGTGCCTGTGTATGGGGTTTTCTGCCTCGGTTGTGTTTTTGTCTTTGATTAAAAAATCGGCGACTAAGTGATCCCGCATGTGCGAGATATACGAATTTGATTGGACCAAAAGTACACTACTCTTGCACGACCCGCGGTCCACTCACGACCAGGTACAAAAGCTCTTGCCCGACCCTTGAAGATTCATTTCCCCTTGTTTCTTCTAACATACGCACCTTCAACCATACCTTCAAACATCTGCTGCTTACCTTGAAAGCATCGCCATCTGCAGGTATTATAGTGTGGCGCTTGCGATTACATAACACGCTACCTCCGATATGAATGCACCTCATTTCCCTGCAGACTTACCTGTTCAGCTTGAACGCCTGCACATAGAATCCGAAAAATGTCGTGTGTGCCAATCCTGGAATTTGTTTCTAATTCGCGAGGAACTGTTCGTCGATCCTGCGCTTCATCCTAGATATGACATGACTAGACATGACCCCGCTTACGCGAAGTGGAGGTTTATCCGCAAAACGCGGGAAACATGGTATTTTCAACTGTTGGATGAGCATGTATACCCCGACGAGCAAGGCGTCGCTGACATGGGAACCCCAGTGACAATGCCGGTTCCCACGGACTATATTCCCGAGTTGATCTCCGGTGCCTCTCCCGAGAATGATGATGATGGAAAGTGGTGCAACTGCCGTTAGGAAACATATACGCTTGTGTACAGTCTTTATTTTATATTTGCAAGTTCACATTAG
Organism: Cymbomonas tetramitiformis; assembly: GCA_001247695.2. Classification (NCBI taxonomy): domain Eukaryota; kingdom Viridiplantae; phylum Chlorophyta; class Pyramimonadophyceae; order Pyramimonadales; family Pyramimonadaceae; genus Cymbomonas; species Cymbomonas tetramitiformis. The sequence continues at coordinate 19,512 of LGRX02030753.1, read as the reverse complement.
ATACTTACACTAATGTATTATTCTGCTAGCCTAATACACCAACACTTACCCTTATTTATGTGCTCCTAGACATCCTAGACAATTATTTGGTGTGTATAGATTGAATTTGTATGATGATATAGATTTGTGTATCATATGCTAGTACCCATCTCAGTTGCAACTTGTTTTCTGGGAATTGAAGCATCCGAATATGCACATCCATAAACGTGTACCGTGCATACTGACCTAAATTGCACATGGATGTACCCATATTTGCATACGGGAATCGGCGACTAAGTGATCCCGCATGTGCGAGGTATACGAATTTGATTGGACCAAAAGTACACTACTCTTGCACGACCCGCGGTCCACTCACGACCAGGTACAAAAGCTCTTGCCCGACCCTTGAAGATTCATTTCCCCTTGTTTCTTCTAACATACGCACCTCCAACCATACCTTCAATCATCTGCTACTTACCTTGAAGGCATTGCCATCTGCAGGTATTATAGCTCCACATTTATCCTCACAATATATATATATTTTCGACTTTTGCTATGGGTTTCGCACGACTTTCGCTTCAACTGCTAATCACCTTGCAAGCATTGTTATCTACAGGTATAAAATCCTGCAACATCGTGGCCACGTTATGCCTTCAATTCTACGATTCGGAGTTTATGGGACACGCGATCGTGATGAAGACGCTGCAGACGCTATCAGTAAACATGGAATGGTCCACCTGCGATGTCCTCAATGCAATGTAGACCGCTGGATGATATGTAAGTTCTTAAACACCCTCGAGGACAAACATACGGGACACCGACAGGACTTAGGGATCGTTTGGTGGCGCTACACCCGGAGAATTCGGAAATACATGTTTTTTGACTTTCAAGAACCGGAACTTTATCCCGACCAGAGCCCAATAGGGAACGAATGGGTTACCCCAAGGACACTGGTCATTCCAATCGACGTCACTTGGGCGCTTATTATGACGCGGCATCAACGAGATGAAGAGGAAATCGACCTATATTGCGTGCGATGCAATTGCCTTGACCAATAAAGCTCAGCCATTTATGTTCTCCGATAGAGCGTCAACATTGCGGTCAACGTTACCTCGCTATCGAGGGAATTAAAACCTACAAGTGCCGCAAATAATTGTGGATTGAAGATATAGATTCCAATGTATCAGCAATATAGTAGCCTTAGCACCGTGAAATGATCGAAATCTCTTGCCTAGAAGACATCATAGACAAATATTTGGTGTATTTTGAATAAATTTGTATGATGATATAGATTTGTGTATCATATGCAAGTACCCATCTCAGTTGCAACTTATTTTACGGGAATTGAAGCACCCGAATACGCACATTCATAAACGTGTACCGTGCATGCTGGCCTAAATTGCACATGGATGTACCCATATTTGCATACTTGTACATGATATGCACGCATATGAACAAAAATGTAACAAAAAATCTACCGGGACTCGCCGAGTACGAAAGCATCATGCACAAATAAATAATTCGAGTAATATTTTGTAATAAAAATTGCGGGACGACTTACGTGTCGCTTACGTGTCGCTTACGTGGCACATTTCAGATGACGTGGCAATAAATTTTAGACGACGAAAATTGTGTCAAAATGAAGGTTTTTAGACGACGATCGAGATTCATTTATTCCCAATAGTCCGTTTTCATTAGCTAATGAACGGTCTCTGGCCAAAGCGCGACTCACAATTAGACACTTTGGCTGCGGGAACCGTTCATTAGCTAATGAACGGTCTCTGGCCAAAGCGCGACTCACAATTAGACACTTTGGCTGCGGGAACCGTTCATTAGCTAATGAACGGTCTCTGGCCAAAGCGCGATTCACAATTAGACACTTTGGCTGCGGGAACCGTTCATTAGCTAATGAACGGTCTCTGGCCAACGCGCGACTCACAATTAGACACTTTGGCTGCGGGAACCGTTCATTAGCTAATGAACGGTCCCTGGCCAAAGCGCGACTCACAATTAGACACTTTGGCTGCGGGAACCGTTCATTAGCTAATGAACGGTCTCTGGCCAAAGCGAAATTTTTCTTGGACCTTGTGATAGATTGTGTAATATTGATCAGCACAGGAATGTGGAATATTGTATGATAGATTTCTAAATTTACGATGTGTACATATTCGCGACATTGGTCGAGTTGGTACGGCGCTAGGCTACGAACCTCGCACTCGTGGGTTCGATTCCCACTGAGGGTCTAGGTTGCGCAGATTTAAGGCGTGGTTTGGAGAGTGCTGACGAGCATGCGACGGCCGTCCCGCCTGCAGACGTGCAGTGTTGGGGGTGTCTCCCAAGCGTCTTAAATTGGCATGACCTACCAAAACCCTTATGCTTTTTTTGGATAATGTGTTAATAATTTTTGAGTGACAGTGTCTTTTTTTTGTAACAGGTGTGCTTTAAGTTCTACTATATGGCTTACGGCATCAGCTACGGGTATCTTCAAGGCTGTCGAACACGCGTGCTCGAGGGCCGACACACGTTTGTTCATGGATTGACGTACGAGGAGGACAACCGCAAGGTTTCCCTGAAACGCGAGTCGGTCGTCGCATGGCTCGAGAAATACGCGGACGAATACGGACAACCCCAACCTCACAAACCCGAGAAGCACCTTTCAGATGGATTGACCATCGAAGAGCTGTGGGACGAGTACCTTCAGAGCTTGGGTGAGAGTGAGGAGAGCAAAAAACTCTCTCTCAGTTACTGGTACAAAATATTTGAAGAAGATTGCAAGAAGTGGCTAAAGATTCCATCGGTGAACCGATTTTCTCACTGCGATGTTTGCGCGTCCTTCAAGTTATTGAAGGAAGGCTTAACCAAATCTCAAAAAGGTGAATATTCATGAATAGCTTTGTGATGTGTTTATATGTTTATGTAATTTGTTCACTGACCCGATTTTGTGTATCATGCACAGGGCAATACAACGGGCCTCTCAACAAACATCTGGCAATCGCACGAGCGGAGCGCCAGAAGTTCTACAAACATGGTCGTAAAGCGAATATGACCAAGAGCATTGCCATGAACAAAACTTGGCATAAGTATGCCTCGGTGATCATCGATGGCATGACGCAGTGGACCACCCGACATCGACGTATCCCTAAACATCTGGACTCTAAGGACTTCCTTGACGTGCACAACATGGGGAGCATGATCGAGAACGTGGGCCGCTTCATGGATTTCAACTACGCCAACTTCAAGGACGATGCGAACTTCCTTGTCAACGTTTTGCACCGGGATATCCTCCGCATTCAAGAGCATCGACGCAGCGGGGACGGGGAAAATTCATACCCGATGCCGGAAGTATTGTATGTACAGCTTGACAATGTGAGCACCAACAAGAGCAAGTTGATGTTGGCATACGCAGCTTGGCTGGTGCACACGGGCGTCTTTCGCAAGGTGAAACTCAACTTTCTATTGGTGGGACATACGCACGAGAACATTGACCAGATGTTTTCACGCTTCTCCGTGCGTCTACGACGCAAGCAAGCTTGGACGCTCGACGAGATGATAGAGGTCGCACAAGAATGCTTTACGGATGGTGTAATATGCGAGCACACCGAGAAGATCTTCGACTTGAGCTCTTGGTTTGATGGTCACGTCTTCGATTGCCACAATATTTTGGCACAGCAGGCTTTCAAGTTCAAGATGAACGAGCACGGCGAAGTGGGCATGCAGTACAAACAGTATTCCATTTCACCAAAATGGTTACCCGAGACTCCATTGCCAAAGCTTGTTTCTACACCCCCTGTCGCGGGGCCTGGATACATCAAGCCGATTCCTTTTACCGAAGAAGGCATCGAAAAGCTTGAGCATACCTTACAGGCGTTGAAGGGCATTTTGGGCACAAAGCTCACGGAGGTGCACGAAAAGTTTTGGCGCGAGGATGTCATCGAGAAACAGCGCCACCTAACTGCTGGTGGAGAATGTCAAGCGCCCGCGATACCCTTCCAGCATCCCGAGAAAATGGACATCGAGCGCAATGCCACCTTGGTTCGACTGATAGAGGCGCCCGCGTTGGCGATAGAAGCTGCCGGGGCTGCCGCCGTCCCCGCTATACCGGTGCGCATCCAACGCCGAATTGATCGAGCGCCGATAGAAGTGTACAACGGTAAACGGAAACACCAAGGTCGAGCCCAAAAGCGAGCAGAGCAGTACGTGGACAACGCCCGGTGGGAGGTCACCTACGGCCAGATGACAGTCGGCAGCTTTGCAGTGGCTCTCGCGGTGGAATCTGAAAACGACAAGTTCGCTTTCCGCGTACAACTGAAGCGAAGCGAATGGTCGGATCCGTTGTACTTGGTGAAGGTGGAGGCGCGCTATCCGTCAACTCAACAGCTGCAATATCGCTATTTCCAACCCAAAAAGCACACCGACACCAAGAAGAAGCACCTCGGCAAGCAACTTGCGAGTCACGTAGGAGCTTTCGCAGCGCCACCGGGGCACCGACCGTCTACCGAGACTTTCGATAAGAATGAAATAGTGCTGGCATGGAATGTGGATGCGAAAGACCCCGAACGGAGTATACCGAACGAGCAATACGCGCAGATAGTCGTCGCTTTGCTTGCACAGCAATCCAAACGCACGCGCAAGGACCTAGGTGACTTGAATGAATCGGATGATTCCGATGAAGACGAAGCTTTTGATAATTGCGTAGCGGTAGCGGTAGCACCTGAAGTGGACGCGTAAAGCAAGACGAAAAAAACATGTAAATAATATGTGTATAACGTGTATATAGATTCTGAGTCAAAAGTTCTTTGTGTTTTCACTCCTCCTAGATTTCGAAAAAGTGCATTTGACCTCAATTTTGTACCATAAAAACCATTAAATCCAATGCACAACCTGCACTTGCATGCTCTTGACTGTTAAAATGCGACTTTTTAATCCTATCATGAGGTAAATAAGGCAATATCATTTTCACATGAGAATATCATTTTCATCGAATAGTGTGTTGGTGGTACGAGGATCTGGTGGAGGTGGGCGTGCATGCGATGGAGCATGTTCCAGGGCGCACGCTGGTGGTGCCGGACGCTGCCTCACGGCGACCGGACTATGCGCAGACGACAGCGCGAGAAGGGCTTAAGGAAGCTGGGTATGTGGACCCGAGCACCGACCAGCCTGTATCTGCGGAGGAGGGCCGAAGAGCAGCGGGAGCTAAAGGGAACCCAGCAGAAGTAACCAAAGCTAAGGCTGAGGTGAATGCAGCGGTAAAGGAGAAGAAGGTGGGGAAGGAGGACCCTAGCTCTCCGTTGGATGCGGGGTTCAGTTCAGCAGACGAGGAGGACGAGGAATACCCTCCAGTGAACCCTCCTGTGGTGACTGGGAAGCTGACGCAGCTTAATGGACTGTGGTGGGCGGAGACCCCCGACCTGTGGCGCGACGCCATGGACACAGTGGCCACGATGGCGGCAGCCTCTGCCCTTGCGGGCGTAACTACTAGAGCGGCAGCAGCAGGGCAATCGGCAACAGGTGATGACCCAGCGTCTCCCTTGGATGCAGAAGCCGTTCTGTCAGAGACACCCCCAGCACAGCCGCCTGCAACAGTAGCTCAGAAGCCAGCAGCAGAGCAGCAGCAGCCATCAGCAGCAGCGCAGCAACCAGCAGCACAACCGCCAGCGACAGCAGCAGAGCGGCAGCAAGCAAGTCCAAGGATCCGACCCGAAGGACCGCTGGTGGACAAGCAGGATTGGAAGTTGATCTCCTCGGAGTTCGCTAGGCTGCAGAGCAAGTACTCTCGAGCACTGGGAGGACCGTTCCAGGTGGATGCGTGCTGTGACGCTATGGGCCAGAATCGACAGGTGAGCACATTCTGGACTGATTGCTTGAACGAGCAGTGGAGGGGCCGTATCGTCTGGTGCAACCCCCCCTTCTCAGACCCCAACGTGAGCATTGAGGACATTCTGCGACACTATGCATCTGAGGCAAAGCGGGACCCGTGCCACACAGCCGCCTTGTTCTTATTGCCCGACTTCCCTCAGGCGAGTTGGCGACCGTTGCTACGCGAGTTTGGCCTGGAGATCGTAGAGGTCATTCCAAGGGTGAACGAGCATGGCGAACCCAACAGACTGTTTACCTCACCTGGAGAGGAGAGGGGTCACCGCTCGGCTCTGCAGGAACTGCCAGTCCCATGGCCAGTGCTAGTAGTGATAGCCAGGCCGCAGAAGCCATCCAGCAAGCTGGCCCCACGCGAGAGACCCACAGCGCAACCAGCAGTCACGCTCTCCGGAGCAGCAGCAAAGGTCAGAGACAAGTCGGGAACGGTGGAGCCAGGGGTGTTCTTGCGAGCGCTGAGAGCTGAGCACAGACGGAGCGAATATCTCAGGACCCTGAAGCAGGAGCTGCTAAATACCCAGCATCATCGCACAGAGCATTTCCGGTTGGTAAGCGACATCATTTGGAGAGGGGCTGAAGGGCGCTACCAGGTGGTGCTGGCACCGGACTCGCCCTTGCGGGAGCTAGTGTTGAGAGAAGCTCACGAGGCACCATCCGCAGGCCACACCGGCAGGGACAAGACGCTGGCGCGGGTCCGAAGACGTTTCTGGTGGCCGCGAATGGACCTAGATATAGCGGAATGGGTAAAGACGTGCGTGACGTGCCAGCAGACCCAGCCGCGACAAGGGTATCCCATGGGACTGTTGCAACCGCATCGAGTGCCAAGCAGGCTCTGGGAGGTTGTCAGCATCGATTTCGTGACCGGGCTTCCGATGACTCGGCGAGGAGTAAACGCCTTCACCACCTTCACCTGCAAGCTGAGCAAAATGGTACACGTGGTGCCAATGACCTACAACGACAGCTCTGCAGAAGTAGTGGTAAGATTGTTCATGGACGCAGTATGGCGATTGCACGGAGCTCCAATGAAGATAGTGTGCGACCGAGACCCCCGCTTTCGCGACGCCATGACTCAGGAGTTCATGCGACTGATGGGCGTCAAGGTAGCTAGCACCACTCCCTATCACCCTCAGAGCGATGGGCAAGCGGAACGCAGCAACCACACCATGGAGCGTATGCTGCGCTGCTACGTTGCTGAGAACCAGGAGGACTGGGACCTCTGGGTGACACCTGTGGAGTACGCGATCAATGACTCCACGTCAGCAGCGACTGGATTCTCTCCCTTTGAGTTGGTGTACGGACACGCTCCCGCAACACAACTGGACTTCTTCATGGACGCAGCCTTAGAAGGTGGGTCAAGACGAGGAAAAGGTGGGCGAGTAGCGGCGGATAAGAGAGGAACTGCGCACGAGCTGGCCAAGCAGTTCGCGCGGCAACTACAGGCAGCGCGGGTGAACCTGCGGATGGCCCAGCAGCGCATGATGGAGCAGTTCGACGCACGACACCGGCTACAGCACATTAAGGTGAATGATCAAGTATGGGTGGATGGTCAGCACCTGACTCTGCCTGGAGATCGGGGGATGAAGCCGAAGCTGCGCAAGCTCAGGCACGGCCCCTTACGTGTAGTAGAATGTCTGTACAGCGACAGGCAGCAAGAGCTGCCAGAGCAGGACCGTGGAGCTCCGTCAGCGTACAGGTTAGAGCTACCCGTGCATTGGAAGGTGCACGACGTGTTCACAGCGGATCGGCTCACCCCAGTTCAGTCGGGAGCTAAGCACTTCGTGAGCAGGCAGGAGGAAATGGCACCGTCACCGGTCTTGGTAGAGGGTCAGAGGGAGCGTGAGGTGGAACGCATCATCAGCACTCGCTTCAGGAAGCTAGGTGGGAAGGCTGGCGGGACAGTGCAGGAGTGGCTAACCAAATGGAAAGGGCTGCCGCATAGTCACAGCCAGTGGCGAACCCGAGAGGACTTGGAACGGCGAGGGGGCAGGCTGGAACCACTGCGAGTCTTCGAAGCTGAGGAGGAAAGGTTGAAGAAGGCTCCAGAGAAAAGGCGAAGGGAGACTCACAAGGGTCAGAAGGAGCAGCGGGCACAGTTGATGGCTATGAGACCTCCCACCCCGACAGTCCACAGCAGTAGCCAAAGCCGAGCTTATCAGCCTCACCTCTCGAGAGTGCAGCGCCCAGTCAGAATCTTGGTGTTGTTCTGCGGTACCGCCGGCTCAGTGGAGCAGCAGTTCCAACGTCAGTTCAGGGACTGCGAGGTAGTAACAGTGGACATCCTACCAAAGTGGCAAGCCACGTGCACGGAGGACATCCTTCACTGGAACTACAAGCTCTACCCGCGGCATCATTTCGACGTCATCTGGGCCAGCCCCCCCTGCAAGGAGTACAGCAAGGCGAAGACACTGGGAGCCCCAGATCTGAAGCTGGCGGACAGGCGCGTGCGGCGTACCAGGGAGATCATTGAGTTTTACGATCCTGCGTATTTCTTCATAGAAAACCCCGCTGGCGACACGCTGCGAGGATTGCACACGCGCGCCGTAATGAAAGGTCTGCCAGAGCCGCTGTTGACCACCTATTGTAAGTATGGCACACCGTACATGAAGCCAACTCACATATGGACAAATGCAGCACCTTCAGTACCTTTGTTGCTGTGCACCCACACGACTCCCTGCCCTGCGCGAGCGATGCTAGGGAGGCACGAGAACACGGCCCAGGGGGGCATCTCCTCGGCCAACACCCGCGGTATGGGTTCAGCCCAAGCGGTATATGCAATACCTCGCGCGTTGCTGCACCACCTGTTTTGCGAACTGAAGCTGAACGAGCGCATGAAGGAGGAGAGCGCGCTCGCGATAATGAACCTCATTTCGACGCTGACAGCGAGGACTGACACGTGCGAGTTTCAAGATACCGAGGCTGGTCAGCCACGGGGCGCAATGGCCGCGGAAGACCCGTGATCTGGGAAGTGCCGAGGTTGCCAAACCTGATGAGCGTTGGCAGCGTGAGACGGTGAAGCGCCTTGGCGAACCCGGATTGCGGAAGGGGACCCAGACCCAAGGACTGGGGGGTACGGACCCAAGAACCGTAAAGGGGGACCCGGACCCGAGGACTGGGGGGCACGGACCCAAGAACCGAGGGCTTAGCAGCCCGATCTTGTCGCAAAGTGCATGCTAACCCCCCTGACTATGTACATAAGGGCACGCAGGACAGCCTAGCGAGGACGTAGGCGCGCCGAAAAGGGGGGGAGAGTTGTACTAGGGTGTATCGCGAGTCAGACGAGAGACAGACGTGTCTGAATGACGAGTGACAGCACCAATGACAGTCACCAGTATGACCGCGAGGTATGACGAGGGTGACTGACAGCTTGTGACTTTTTGAACATCTGCAACCACAGCAGATCAGGTTGAGAGAATTGGTGGGAAACCATTCCAGAAATGGGGGGGAACCATTTTATATTCAAACAGCCACACAGAACTGGAGGGAAACCAGGAGAGCCCCAGTTCTTGCCACATCATCAGATCTATGACTATTCAGCAACTCAGAGCAGAGATCATTGTATGACTGGCAGCTGCAGCCCAAGGTCTAAATGACAAGACAGGTCATAGGATATGTGAACATGAAGTGACTGAGCACTGTGACTGTCGAATTCGGATGAGATCTGAGGGAATTCGAGTCGACATGTTACTACTTAAAGAGCTGAACAAGCTCTCATGGGAGTTTTGGAATTAGTTACACATTGGCACTGACCTCTGGTGTCTTGTAACTTCAAACAGTGAAAGTTCACCTAAGTTATACGAAATATCCGACAGTATACAAAGTCTTCCGATATCACCCTATGGTCCCAGTACCATATTCCCTGTAAGTGTTACTTGCACCCTTGTGAGACTGGTTCAGTCCTCACAACCGAACAATTTGTATCAAATCGGCAGACAACATGACCATTTGGCACGGCACGGAAAATTCACTATCGAACATTTATGGGCAACCATATAGTAAGACTACTAACACTAGCAAACATTATACTTGTAAATAAACGAATAGACAACGTCCATGCAACAATACCCGTGTGATGATAGTTGTATAACCGCGTTTTTTGACGCGGGGCTTGTGTTTATGAACACATCCAATCCAAAAAGATATCTCTCTCCGTTGATTGCTTCTTCTGCGTTCTTATGTTGTTCAATTACCTTGCCGACGGAGATAAAAAAACTCAACAAACACATATCATAGTGCCACGTGTCAACGGTTCACTGTGCGATATGATGACGTGTCATGACGTGTCAAGGATATGCTTATGCGATTTGATGACGTGTGATGCCAAATTTGGTCTAGAAAAATAGTACAAAAGCAAAAAAAACGTCTTCTAAAAGCAGGTTCAAAGAGTCAAAAACGCCAGATTGTCTGTTGGCTAGTGAGCTGGACACCGCTTCTGGTGGTGCAGCATTTGATTCGGATGGCACTTGATTTCTTTCGGGGCTCCACACATGATGGAGTAGCGGCTTGAGTTCTTCCGCGAATGCTTTTCTTCAACGGCACCGACTCCTTCAATATGTTTGTTGCCGTTGGACAGTTTATACACGTGAATTTGGTTTGCTCCTGCTGTAGCTTTGCAGATTTGATTTCGACATGCAGGAGCCAGATGCCCTTGCGGGGTGTCACGCTGTCACCCACTAGCAACCCTAGGCGGTTTGGATCAGAATTGCACTGTAGCTTGACTTGCTAGAGCTGCAGGGATGTGTACCACTGTATGTGACACTCCCCACCTCCACAACTACGGAGGTGGTGTACTGGAATCTGCCGGCAACCCTCCCGGAGTAGCCGGTGTAGGCCCTGGCAGACTCCCTTAGATCCGTACTAGCTCGGGGTGTGTGTCACAGCGGTGTCACCTGTCACCGACCGTTGCCGATCCGGGTTTAGGTTCGAGGTTCATATTATTTCCGGTTACCTCATAATATTCAGTTTAAGTCTTCACCGAAACTGTCATCTGTGTTGCCCATTTTCCCGGATATCCATTGTGAGGATATCCATGTATTGGATGTTGCTACCGGCGTTGTGGCACGGTCTGGACACTGAATTTTGGCCCGTTCAACTTATTTCGCGATTGCTGTGTGGCGGAGGACATACCCAGCGCCTCCTGCCGAGACGGCTGAAGCGCGAAGGAGGATGTCGGCATCCAGCGTTTCGACAGCCACAGTGGGGGAATCTGCCGTTCTCCAACATGTTGCGAATAATTGAGAACTTCCTCAGATGCAAGCGTAGAAGTCAGCTCGGCACGGCGTGTCGCTTTCTACTGTCGTGTTGGGAAGATGAACCAACGGTCGTGTCGTCGTTGCCGCCGCGACAGGAATATCGTTCACAGGAACGCTATTGATCTCAACGGAACACTGGTGCATTATTGGACATCGAAGCTGCAAACGATTGTAGCATCAGCGCTCCACACCAGAGACAGAGATCGTGGCGATGACTACGACAGGCAAATATTAGATGTATCTCATACAGGTTCTTGATTCGATCGGAACGGTGCAGCGACCAATCCATATCTTCTGTGACAATGGGGGAGCTCAAGCGATTTCTACCACAGGAGCGCAGAACCAATCCATCAGGCAGGCACATGCTAGTCAGAACGAAGTGGTGCACAGAGCTAGTAAAAGATGGAAGAGCGTTGATGGAACACGTCAGCTCTGGCGAGAACATTTCAGATTTAATATATGACAACACCGCAACAGAAGCTCGGACATCAGGAGTTGCTGAGGTCGATTTATATAAGCAGCAGCAGAAATTAAGCAAGGTTCGACTTGTAGCGTTATCGTTCGAAGAACATTCACCAATATCAGGTGGTGTGTTAGGGATAAGAGTTGCGATGGTAGAAATGTATTATATAGAGTAGTGTGAAGCAACTGTGACACAGTAGACAAAGCACAGAGTACATCAGGAGCTGTGAGCAGAATTACCAACGATCAAAAGTGTCTAAGTCTACAACCTACAGTATACAGAGCCTATATGCGTACATAGTACACATACCCTACACAGAAGACCCTGAAAAATCATTAGAGTGATAATAGTACAGAGCACAGTACTGAGATTCCGCAGAGTGCTTAGTTAGTACTGTACTAGATCCGACGGTCAGCATTAGTCAGATCTGACATCACAGCAATAGACACTCTATTCGGTTCTGTCGTCATTGGTCGACTTCGGTGACCGGACTGGGCACTGTCTCATTTGACATTTCTAGAGAGCTTTGGAGTCTCACGGTATGAGCTCTGACAGTTATTTCACTATCTCTTGAGCCGAGCATACCTGTGAGTTCAATGCTTTCACTTACATAGATATAGACATATCTGTATACAGTGCCAAATGAGACTATAGAAATGCTGAAGAGAGTCCACAAGCTATGTTTTAAATGTAAATAATTTCTCCCACCAGAATACTTTACCCTGTTGGACTGGACATGTCTCAGCCCGACTAGCTAGTGATCTGAAGAGACTCGTTGTATAGAGTCACCACCTGTGAAGTGGTGGCTACAGTTCAGATTCGATGTATATTCCAGAACACAACTTATGTGAGTTCTCAAGTATTCTACTGATAACTGGTAGCTCATATGCATTGTGTCATTGCATCACATTATACAGGAACTTAATAACCTAAAACATACTGACGGATAGCTTAGCATAGAATCATCCAAAATATATTCCCAACAAATACCATAGGGAATCATTCCATCCCTCTCTAGTGCTCTCATACTTATCACATATTTAAGAGTCCGTAAAATGATGTGTAATGGCAATATGCATGCTCAAAGTCGAGGGGACTCAAAGCCCCACACCCCGAAAAAGGGTGTGTCTTTTTCTTTCCTTTTTCTTTTATGCATGCTCAAAAACTCGTTTGGGAGGCTTAGCTTGCTATTGAAATAATCTTCAGAACCTAGATAATCGCCATGTGGAGGCTTCCTTGGAAAGGGTGTTCACTTGATCACGTGCATGGGCAGCTTCACTGCCCACTAATGCCCAACCCGAAGAGTCCACGTGCATTACTCGAGAATCCTTCAAGACGGCCGTGAAGGAATCATTGTCATTTGCAGATTTCAAATTCCAAATCCTGCGCGCAGGATCTGTGTTTGTGAAGCAGCCTTCAAACGCCACCCCAAGATATCCTGCCGGGTTAGCATATAACTGTCGCCCATCTTCCAATGTGATTATGCCGGTCGGTTCATCATCATCGATGGGTGTGAAGGTCCATGCTCGACGTGCTAACTCGGTGTTAGTGTAATCACCCTCACACGCCACACCCGCCCAACCCTCTGGATTCACATAAAGCTGCTGTCCATCCTGAAGAGATAAGGTGACCACGTCAGCGTCGTCGTCATTGGTCATCTCAGTTGGTTCATAGTTGACTGTCTTGGGTATCGAGGAGATGGCTGATCGTCCATGTTCAAAACCTGTTCCAAAACTCGTCACAATTGACACTTACATGTTCAGCGCAGCAAATAGTCTTCGAATAGCACGTTTGTCTCTCACCATTGTCACTTGTGAAGCTAAAGCTCTCCACAAGCTTGAAACTATCAAAAGACACGTCAGCTCACCACAAGTTCAATATTGTGAACATGCTCTAACACTTGGGTCAAGACGTGTGACTGTACCAAACGCCAGATTTCCGCTTGCCACAGTGTCAGAGCACTCTGGAATGTAAAAAGTCTTGTTTGAGATTTAAAGCAACTTCTGCTCAGCAGATATTTCCGTTTGAATAGCAGATAGAGAGGCGCACCGTTCAAGAGCTTCCAACTGGCATCCTTTGAGAAAGTTGATTCGTCATTTGCAGGCCCGTCGAAGAACCACATGAGACCGTCGCAGTGGTTGAGAAGAAACCCAGGACGTGCAGCAGACTCAAAGGAGCGGAGAGTATCCGAGCCATCGCGGGCAGGGATAAGGCGTAAGTGTGCCCTAGGGTCACCGTATTTGACGAGAACACTCCTGTAACACTTCTCTTGAGGATACCAAACGTCGGCAGGATCGTCGTCAATGCCCACGTAATATCCAGGTGTGGACAGCGACTCAAATGCGAACAAGCGGTTCCCCACTTGACGCGCACGGAACTGATCATCGTCTCCACGGGTGTTGTACAACTGTGTGTTAGGCCGCACACCACGAGCGGAAAGGCCGTACTTGTTGGCGGCCTCGAATACCACACAGCTATTCACAAACTCGTACATGAAGCTATCCTCTGTGGCACACCCAGGCGAGCACAGTAGTGTCAGCGCGAAGCGGCACAACTGTACACCACACGTCAAGTCATAAGGAAGCAACAGGACGGCATCCTACTCTCACAGTATTCAATCTGTATGACATAGCAGGTTTCTCTCTGCAAAAGTGTAAAGAAACGAAGAGCGAAGTCTTACACGACGCTCCAAAGTTTTACTCTTCGTCTCACCTATTTCTCTCGGGGACTTCCTGTAAATACATCGCGCTGAAGAAGGTACAATGCCTAAGCTGTCTGAAAGGCAGAGAAGCACGGGGATCAAAGCAATCGTGAACGGATGCAGGCTGGATAGCCAGCACGTACCTTGGTCATCCGCGTCGGTGGAAGAGGAGGAAGCGCTCATTACGACCGGCACATCGGTGTCACCGGACACATTAGCATTCCTCCACGAGTCAAGTGCCCACCAGTTATAATAATCCATAATGCCGTATTGCTGGCGAACACTGCCATCGCTATCATACAGGCGTGCAGCCCACGGCCCATTCCATTTCTCTTTATAGAGTTCAAGAGCATCGTCATAGTTTTCGAAGCACATTCCTTCAGCGTGATCATTGACGTGCCACGTCACCACATATGGGGTACCTAAAACCTCCCCCTACCCCTCCAAACACACCACCGGTGGTGCTTCGCGCTGTGTATCAGCGGTACTGCAAGCGCAAGCAGGGCAAGATTCTTCCCCGATTTCGAAACAGGATCCAAATTCAATTTGCGCTGCAAGGAGTTATACCGTTGTTTTCCGTCTCCGGTACGTCCCCATCTTTGCTCACATAGACAGGAAGGGGTCCCTCCCCTTCACGCTGGAACGAGCCAGAAATTAAAGTATCTGTTTCGAACACAAGATTTAGGCGCTCGCGAACTCCGACTTGATCCGGCAGCCACTCCGTCTCTTGCGTGGGCACAAATACGTCGACTTGTAACGACGAATTATCAGCGTCCCAGATCACCTCATCGTGCACCACAGGAACCTCAACGTCCCTCCACTTGATCCGCGTCCGCGAAATCACCAACGGCTGTTCCCCATTCCACTTCACCTGCACGGTGTACACGCCGGTCGGAGGACCCTCGCTTGACGCACATGTCCCACCGGCCCCACCGCGTCCACAGCCCGCACGGCGCTGCGTTCTCCGCCCTACAACCCCCGACTTTCCAGCGAATTGGGTGACGAAATCCCTGCGAACAAACAGCCTCGGAGCCCTCCAGCACGTAATCCACCCACGCGCGCCCAGTGACGCCGGAACTGAGCGCTGTGACCCTCTGCAACGGCTCGCATGGCTCCGGAGAGCTCCGGATGCCCCTCTCGAGGCGGGTGCACGTAGCCCACAAGGAGATGCGAGAGCGATGGGCATGTTGGGCGAAGATGGGCGATGGATCTCTCTTGATTCTACGCACTCAAGCAGGCGGGCGGGCTAGCTGGCACCCGTCACCCACTGCGTTATATATATTACGGGGGTAATTCACAACCAACTCGTCGGGGTTGAATATTTGGTCAACTAGACGGACGAACTCTTTTTTCATTTGTCAACTCGTGTATTATATGATCTTAGCTGACCGCATACGTCAAACGACATCGTACTTGTATCCTACGTAGGATACACGCGAAATTTTGGGGGGAATATTCTTCGCTGGACTGGATATGCCGAAGGGAGAGAGAGCTGTGATCCTGTGAAACACCTTCGTAGTCGTAGTTCCTATAAAGTCCCATTTTATGGATTGGTGTCACGTCACGTCGACCGCGACCTACGGCAGTCGGTCACCAAGTTTATAAAATGAAATTATCCCGGCATGCTAATTAAGCCCGAGCCCTCCCAAGTCCCTGCGGTCTGGTGGGGCCACGGCGGTGGCTGCGGCTGACCAGGTTACTGATTTCGAGTTCAATCAGTACGGTGGCTGGAGCTCGTCGGCGGCTGCGGCCACCTACAAGGCTACCAATCTCAACCGCAGGCTGGCGGTGTCCAGAAGCATGCCCCATGCTCAGCAGAGTAGGCGGCCCTTCTTGCCTGATTGCTTGATTTGCTGCCATGCATTGTACGTGCACTGCTTTGTGGTGATCTTTGTGTGCTTGCACCGGCCGGGTTTCCATTCACATATGTGTCATATGTGTCATGCAAGCTGGGCTATGTAGCCGCAGCTGATTAGAAAACTGATGGTTTTCTGATCAGTGTAGTATGACAGGCAGTATGACTGTCATACGGAGCGGATCTGAAAACTGAGGTTTTCTGATCAGTCGGAGGCCTAAGAGGCCAGCTTCGGTACTGAGAAGGCTTCTTGCCGTGTTACTGTGAGTGTGTGGACTTTCCCACCCGCCCTCCCTTGTGCTTCGGGTACGGATGTGGAGAGGCCGCTTTCAGTGCAGGAGCTGCAGGACTTGGAGGACCTGGAGCAGCGGGGCTCTGAGCTGGAGGTTGTGCAGATCCGGCCCGCAGAGGGTGCTGAGATTCAGTAGTTCAGTATCACGTATGACGTATGACAGTGACAGTGACAGTACAGTGACTTCCTACCTGTACTCAGTAGTTCGACTTCGGTAGCTTAGACTGTGACACATGATATGATTGCCTAGTGACGGCCTCAGAGCTTAGATAGCCTGAGAGTCGTGTATTCATTTCTATCTTTTGATATACCCGATTGCCTCGCTCAAACCCTACGGCGTTCAGCGTTTTCACTGTGTCACTAGGACATTCTGGTAGGCTATAGGCCCACCACTTGCCTAAAGTGGTTTTGATTCAAAGCCACTAAATGGCTGGCTAAAGCTGTAGAGGGGCGAGCGTGGCTGAGTAGGTAGAATGTTGCGGGGTGCCGCGGTTTCGCGGCACAACTGACTGTGTGGATGGAGAGGTAAGCGCGACGAGTGGCGGAGGAGAGTACGGAGAAGATGGGTCAGAGAGCGCTGGGGCCCCCGATGGTATGCAGCATTGCGCAGAGTTTGGTACTGAGTGCTTCGCGACACGTTAAGAAGACCATGACCTCGGACATCGACAAGCGCGGAGACCTCGACTCTATTCTCCTACCTTCCGCCCACCCCCGCCGCTCCGCATTTTTCCTCGCTGCTCTATACATCTTTACCCGTATCATTTTACCTTAATTTGCCACGCTTGCCGCTTGTTTGTGAACTTTGAGCGGATCTTCGAATCTTGCGGGCGACTTGGCCGTTTTTGACCGTTTATAACTCACGTTCTACTTGGGCTCGGACATTTTCCTTTGGAGAGTGTTTTTACTTCGCCATTACCGGCCGTGTTACCGAGTTTCGTGGGCATCGGAGCAGATTTTGAATTTATCTTGGATTTGGCCCCTTCCTTGAAGGGGGCTCACCCTTTTCGTTAGGGTTTCATCCCTTCGGTGCTTATCTTGCAGCTGTCATGGCTGCCATGGATTCTTCTGATGGGTTCACCACTCCAGTTCCGGCTGGGATCGACACGCGGAGGGCGCTTCCCTTCAGCGACGGCCCTGAAGAGCCTGTGCCCCCTACACCTGTGAAGCGTCGCCCGCTTGACAGTGATGACACGGACGGTGCTTTGGTTCTCAGGGAGTTCCTTAAGGACTGCCAGACAATTCTCCGCGAGCCTGGTCACCGGGCCAGCATTATTCAGCAAGTTCGTGACCAGTGCCGGCCCACTCACATCAAGGCTTCGGAGTGGGTCTTTGACATCGACAAGATCAAAGGCCAAGTGCCTCGAGAAGTTGCACTGGACCGCTTCACCAAAGCGGTACAGACCCAACTTACCGACTTCAACCTTCAGTTTGACACGGTATTCCACCCGACTGACCTCACGACGGCTGTTCTTCCTGAGGCCACTCGCATTCTCTATCGCATCTTGACGTCGCTGGTGCGTGGGTCATGCCTTCGGCTCATTGAGGAGTCGGCTACGGTGTCTCCGGATGATGGGCGCCGTGCGTGGCTGGTTGTCTGCCGAGCCGTTGCCAGACGGCGCAGGCCGTGGGTTTCCCATGGTTACCTATTCGAGACGGCTCCTGCGATCGAGCTGCTGGAGGATGTAGACCCCGAGCCCTATATTAAGGGCTTCATGCAGCACCACACCGCGATCCGTTCTGAGCTCAGACCTGGTGTAGAGCCTGACGATGTGTGGGGTGTGGGGTTCGCCTTGGACCTCCTCACCCTTCGCATGTGCCCTCTGTATTATAAGGACCTTCTACAGGAGTGGAGTTCTAAGACGGCCGAGGGCAGGGAGAAGCGGGCTCTCGGCATTCAGCAGTTCACGTTGGCCGTAAAGGCCTTCCACCAACAGAAAACAGAGGAGAAGAAGCTGCTTAAAGAGAAGAAGAAGAAGGATGGGGTCTCCGCATTGGCGGCCTCGCTTCTCTCTGGGGAGTCCCCTTCTGCCGCCCTTCTGGCCCGTGCGGGCATCCCGCAGACTCGCATTGTTGGTGGCCGCAGGCGTGACGAGCCCGGGCACCCGCCACAGACTCGGGATGCTCAGCCGCAGGCAGCCGGACAGGGTGCTCACCGGTCTGGGGGCGACAGGGGTACAGCTCCCCGCGCCAGACCGGCCCGCGGTGGAAAGAATCGACAACAAAACATGAAGGGGCACAGGAAGGGCTCTCACCCTTCCCCTCATGCCCCTCCGCCGCGGACTCAGGGGCAGCGGCAGCCTGCATCCGGTGGTTCACCGACTGCCTTGCGGGTGACGCGGGATGCACAGGGCCGCCACTCGGTCCAGGGCTGGGACTGCGGCGGCCCTCACTTCCGCCGTGACTGCCCTGGAGGGGTGCAGAGTGCTCATGTGGCGGGGTTCCACCCCGAGGGCACGCCCATTGCAGACATCCTGTCAGAGTTGGATGCGGCTTTCCTCGATCCGGAGGAGGAGGTGTATGAGTCATGCCTATATTCTTACTCATTGGAGCTCGAGGAGGCACCGATTGACATCCCCGCGGCCCAGGCGGCTGCCGTTGTGCCGCACTCTGCCGTTGACAGTGGGGAGCCGTGGACTGAGTCGGAGTGGGCTATCTGGGACTCATGTGGCCGCTCGGAGGAGCAGTACTATGACGCTGTCAACCGCTTCAACTCGTACCATGACCCTGGCGATGGGGACGGACCCGACGGTGAGATGACGCCTGCTCAGCTCCATGTTGCCGTGCACCAGCCTTCGGACCCTGCCATGTCTATGCAGCACTTCAGTGTTGAGCCGCAGCGGCCAGCGGTGCCGGCAGCCGACGTGCAGATCACAACAACCAACACCGAGTTCCCTGGAGCTGTGCAGCTGGTGAGCACGGCACCGCCGTCCCGACCCAGGGGTCCGGGTGGCCCGGGCCGCAGGCCCTATGGGGCGGGTCACTTCATGTACATGAGTCTGCTGTGCATTCTAGCATTCTCTGGCACGGCGGATGCGGTGCAGTCTGGTGGTGCCTCCGGTGCTGTGCTGGAGGTGCACCCACGGGCTCTGGTGCTTTGGCATG
>LGRX02030751.1:0-11255 GCA_001247695.2 Cymbomonas tetramitiformis | reverse complement strand
CTGATTTGGGCATGGTTGGTATTGGAGGTGCATGATTGAGTGTTGGGGACGAGGTGCTAGGGCCTGGCAGACAGAGTACCCGTACGCATACACAAGTAGCATGCTCGCAATTATTGCAACGGGTACCCTAGCGCGGTACATCGCCCAAATATGATTCCAAATGATATTTTGGACTATAACCAGCATCAAACGGGGCCTATACGTTGTCGGGGATGCATAGTTGAGTGTCGGATATGCGCTAAGACCTCACAGTCAGCACAGGTGTACGCGTACGCAAGTAGCATGCTAGGAATCACCCCAACGGGCGCCCTACCGCCATATATCGCACGGGCATGACTCAATATGATAATTTGGAATATGATACGTACTGATTTGGGCATGGCTGATATTGGAGGTGCATGATTGAGTGTTGGGGACGAGGTGCTAGGGCCTGGCAGATAGAGTACCCGTACGCATACACAAGTAGCATGCTCGCAATTATTGCAACGGGTACCCTAGCGCCGTACATCGCCCAAATATGATTCAAAATGATATTATGGACTATAACCAGCATCGAACGGGGCCTATACGTTGTCGGGGATGCATAGTTGAGTGTCGGATATGCGCTAAGACCTCACAGTCAGCACAGGTGTACGCGCGTACGCAAGTAGCATGCTAGGAATCACCCCAACGGGCGCCCTAGCGCCATATATCGCACGGGCATGACTCAATGTGACAATCCGGGCTACGAGACGTACTGATTTGGGCATGGTTGATATTGGAGGTGCATGATTGAGTGTTGGGGACGAGGTGCTAGGGCCTGGCAGACAGAGTACCCGTACGCATACACAAGTAGCATGCTCGCAATTATTGCAACGGGTACCCTAGCGCCGTACATCGCCCAAATATGATTCAAAATGATATTTTGGACTATAACCAGCATCGAACGGGGCCTATACGTTGTCGGGGATGCATAGTTGAGTGTCGGATATGCGCTAAGACCTCACAGTCAGCACAGGTGTACGCGTACGCAAGTAGCATGCTAGGAATCACCCCAACGGGCGCCCTAGCGCCATATATCGCACGGGCATGACTCAATATGATAATCCGGACTACGAGACGTACTGATTTGGGCATGGTTGATATTGGAGGTGCATGATTGAATGTTGGGGACGAGGTGCTAGGGCCTGGCAGACAGAGTACCAGTACGCATACACAAGTAGCATGCTCGCAATTATTGCAACGGGTACCCTAGCGCGGTACATCGCCCAAATATGATTCCAAATGATATTTTGGACTACGAGAAACTAATTTTGTAGCCTTATGTGAGGGGAAATATTTTTTGGGAATTTAACGTGTGAGTGGGTCTATCAGCCGAGTTGTAGTTGATCCTGGCTGGATATTTGGGTGGTTGCCGCCATCAAGATGCCGTATATTCATATTAGGATGCCATGTGAGGTACATGGATGTGATATAACACTTTATAGGTCACATGGTTCCATGTATCGAGGAAGTTATGGCCGATTTGGCTTAGGGCGCGGGTGCGAGGGAAATGGTATAATTGGGTGTTGAGCGGCCACCACACCTTTCGATATGAATGACACGCTTAATGCATCTTATGCACATGGATATGCCATGAACACTTAAACTGACCAACTATACATACACATTGAATTTTAGAAGCCTTCACGACCGGCATATTATGACTTATGTGCTTATGCCACACGTTCGCGCGGAGCCAATTCAAAAAAACAAATCCTCGAAAAAAGCGAATTTCAGATTTCTGGCGGGTGTGGCTCATATGCCATCGCCGTGCGGGGCCTAATCCGTATCAATCACGCAAGTGAGTTGCGAAATACCTTACATACCTTCCAATTTCGAAAAATGGTGGTTGGTTTGACCTCCAAGGCCTCGGAAGAGGGTCTCCCAAGGGTTTTAGTGTTCAGTACTCGTCACAGTACTGTGCGAATTAATTAATTTTCAGGCTTTGCACCCCTTGAAAGCATGCCGTATAAAAGCGTGTTTAAATCCATTTCTACTCTATAGTATCGTCGAAAACAAATCAATAGGGTCCTAAATGATTTTTCTAAGCTGTCAACTGACCGATCTAGCCTTATAAGATGGCCGCTAGAGTGATTCAACCTTAGTACTTGTGACAGTACTGTTCCACGGGGCAGTAGCAAATTTTCCCCACTCAGTTGCCCCCAATCTGCCACACTCAGTTACACCCATTTTCCCCACTCAGCCACCCCCATCTTCCACACTCAGTCACCCCATTTTCCACACTTAGTCACCACCATTTCCCATAGTCAGTCAGCCCCGATACGTCATCACCATCCCGTCACCCTTCAAATATAAATCCCACCTCTTCGCGGCACATGGAACGCGTACTCTCACAAGTGCCGCGCCCCGTGCGTCGTCCCGCCTTTATACACAAGTGAAAGCCACAAAGCAACGCGATAGGCCACACCAGTGTTTATACGCGGCACGGCTGCTGCAATGCCCGCCACCCCTTCCATTTTCCACAATCGCTACTCCCCCCCCCAACAAGGCCCGTCACGCGAAGAAGAATTATACCAGCCACAAGGACCACAATCACAAATCCAGATGGGTGTCACACCCTCAGTTACCCCGCAAAAGACACGACAGCACGTCAGTGTACGACCAGTCACGACACAGTGCCTCAGCATCGCAACAGCAGCCACCACCCGCAGCCTATCAGCCGCGACATAGCCCTGAACACCACTATTCAGTTATTCAACCACACGACAGCCACGTCATCACGTACGACAACGACCCGCACACCTTGCTTCCCCCACGACAAACTCATTTCCCCAAAGTCTTTTTGTTCTCCAAAAACTCTTCAACAAAGCTCCCAGCACGACAGCAGCTCAACCGGACGCCACGATACGTCAGCCGGCAAAGCGACGCCCATCTACGGCTGCGGGCACATCGTACGGTATCACAGGCGTCACATCGCCTCAACCTCGCCATGTGGGCGAGGCACCCGGCTCTCTGCACCGGATCGCGTCTGGCACCTGCGACAACAAGCCGATGGACCATCCTTGACTACATGACAAGCACCTCCTGCCCAAGCACCACGAAACGCCTACGAGCGCGGGAACGCACGCCGATCCGCGACTGACACGTCACCTGCGACATCTCGTCGCAACGGCAATCCCTTTTGAAACCTGGTATCTCAAAGATCGCCAACGGGATGTAGCACCCACGCGACGATTCAAACGTGTAGCTAGACAGCCGATTGGAGAAGGCGAAACATCGCGAACCGAAAGGTCGCCAAAGACCTCGCTGCAGTTGTAGGAAAGTAGACTCTTAACATGAAAGTGGAAACTTTTCAATCAGTCTGCCGAGAACTATCTGAACCTTTCAAAATCATGTTAGTCGCGCGTAATATTGTAATATTGTATATTGTATTGCCGAATTCACCCCCCTGCCTGTGAGTTTGAACGCGCAAAGCACCCTTTTGAATCAGTCAGGGATAGCCCTCTCGGCGATAGCTTCATAATTGCCGTATAGCTCGTTTGCCGCAACCTGAATCCACGCTTACGCCCACTATCCAGTAGCGCGTAAACATAAATTCACACCCGCACACGTTCGGGTAAATTCACACTCGCGACAGCCAAAGAGCGGCCCGGACAAGGTGAATTCGAGGCACCTGGGATCATGTAGCTTTAACTATAACCTCCTGCGCAAAACGGTCAAACGTGCAGGACCCCACTGAGCCTACGAGAAGCCGGGAATACAAGTGAACTCATCTTGCAGCAAAGTACATGCGCGCAAATTTCGATGTATTGCGAATTCATGTGTGTGTGTGTGTGCGTTTGCGGTGTGTGCGCTTGTTGCAGCTACCTTGCTTGTTCACGCTGAACCTCGCAGCTTCCTTACCCTGCCCGTCTTCCGCGAAGACGTCATTCTCGTCACCTCTGACTACTTTTCTCTTCCGAAGTCCGGTGGGAATTCCCAGGTGAGACGCAGCTCTCCGCGCTCTCGCGAATTCTCACCCCAGGTCTCTTTTTCTGTATGGGCGTTCGCGTCCTCCTCGACGGGTATGTGCACTCCGGCGGATTTGCGGCGTTTCGCCTGCTCAGTCGGTCGCGCATTCCCAGACAGCTTTAATCCGACGCCTTCGCCGCTATGACTGCTGCACTTGTCGTCACGCGGTCTGGTCGGCTATCTTCCACCCTTCGTGGGCATCCGCACGCTGACCAACCCGTATGACCGGCACGTGAATTCATGTTGTCCGTGCCAAACTAGGATAACCGCGAATTCATGGACGGCCACGACTCGACCAGCTGTTTCCGGCGGCGCCTTTGCTGACGAGCGTGAATTCAATCAGTCTGCCGGTCACCGTTTATGGGTGTCCCCGCTCCCGCCGGTACCCTCGACCGACGTGTGAATTCATAAGCTGCGGGTGATATCTGGACAGCTGAGAATTCACAAGCACCTTTGACCTTGTTGTCTCCTGATGATAGTCTCTTTGCTGACCCCTGTGAAGTCTTCCAGACAGTTAACGACCATATCGCAAAAATGAGACACGCGGGTGTCTCATTATATTCTCATTTTTTAAAAAGTTATGATATCGAGGTTTTTTTTATATGACTAGATAGCATTTGGAGAGTAGATAATGACACGTTATTTCAAAATTTGAAATTTTAGGGTATAGCCCGAAATTTGGGGTTTCCAGGCGATTTTTCGCCCCGTTTCGGGCGGTGCTCAGGTGTCAATCGGCGGAAGTTATGATAACGAGGTTTTTTTTATATGACTAGATAGCATTTGGAGAGTAGATAATGATACGTTATTTCAAAATTTGAAATTTTAGGGTATAGCCCGAAATTTGGGGTTTCCAGGCGATTTTTCGCCCCGTTTCGGGCGGTGCTCAGGTGTCAATCGGCGGAAGTTATGATAACGAGGTTTTTTTTATATGACTAGATAGCATTTGGAGAGTAGATAATGATACGTTATTTCAAAATTTGAAATTTTAGGGTATAGCCCGAAATTTGGGGTTTCCAGGCGATTTTTCGCCCCGTTTCGGGCGGTGCTCAGGTGTCAATCGGCGGAAGTTATGATAACGAGGTTTTTTTTATATGACTAGATAGCATTTGGAGAGTAGATAATGACACGTTATTCAAAAATTTGAAATTTTAGAGTATAGCCCGAAATTTGGGGTTTCCAGGCGATTTGTCACCGTGATTCGGGTGGTGCTCAAGCGCCATTTGTTGAAAGTGGTGATAATGACGATGTTTTCAGATTGGATACGTCAAAGTCATTCCAAACAAACCGAGTCTGAAGAAACTTTTGTTCATATCTTACATACACCCCGAGAATGGGAGGCTTTAATGTTAAAAGCGGTGGCACCAACCTTAAATCTAGGGGGTGTAGGTCTGCACGAGACTGTAACTGTGTGCGTAGCACAAAAAAACAACAAAAACCGACAAAAGGCACGAAGAATGCTACCAGATAAGACGTTGGTGCTATGAAAATATACAGTCTTTATTTGAACAGTCAAAGCACCCAGGGTTAGGGGTTTTCTTGCGGGCGCGGTATTATTCATTGTACAGGCCGGTATATACGATGGCAGTGCAGGTGCGATCTCTCAGTTCGTTTGCTGGCTGGCTTATTAAGCATACCTACCTATTTGCTAACAGACATGTACAGGTCAAACGTTTGCACAATCACCTTGGCGCGCAGAACTTGTTCAGACACTTCCAGGTGCTGGGCGAGCTCCTTGTACCCGTTGTACTGTGCGATCGCCGACCGTTTCTTGTCCGTGTCCTCGCACTTCAAGTCTGTCCAGAGGCTTTCTCCTATCTTCTCAGCGTCAGCTTTCGCCGCCGGGGTGAGGTCGAACTGACCTGGCCACTGCGGACCTGGTCGTGGTGGAGAAGCGAACATCGCCGGTCGTGATGGAGGAGAGGCTCCCGGGACTTTGGAGCCCGTTGGCGTCGTTAAAGCAGGTGACCCTCCTCCTGCGCCGAGCGCCGGCGCTCCCGGGTAAAAGCCTCCTCCGCCCAGTTGGAACATTTGGGCGAACGGGCCTGCTGCTGTTACTGCCTGTTACCGGTGACGTACCAACCGCCCCCCCCCACACCAGTTACAAGTTCCGTGTCTTTCAATCTGGACCTCAAGCCAGAGTTCCCTCCTCCACAATAAACACAAACAACTTGAACGTAACAACTAGCTCCTACCTGCACGGCTGTCTTCAGGATCTCCCTCATCGCTGCAGCCTCCGAGGCGTGGTGATTGTTAATCTCCTTCAAGGTGTCCGCGTTCTTGTCTAGCATCCTCTGTTGGGCCAGTGCATTATTTTCGAGCATCTTCGCCTGGGCCTCGTGGGCCATTTTCGCAGTCTCGGCAGAGGTCCTTTGGAAAGACTCCTGTGCCTCCTTCAAAAGCGAGTCCCGAGAAGTAAGCGCCTTCGTGTTCTCCTCCAGCAAAGCCTGTTGCGCCTTCGTGTTCTCCTCCAGCAAGACCTGCTGCCCTGACCAGAATGAACCCAATGTTGTCTGGTGCTCCTTGGCACGAGTCTCCTCCCGTTGCTTCCCCTCGGCCATCTGCATCTGCAGGGCTTCAGCGTGCTTCGTCGTAAGGAGCTCCACTGTCTTACGGCTTTCGTCTCGCTCGGCAGACAGGGCCGAAGCCAGCTGTTTTTCCCCACGCAGACGTTCATCCTCCACCTTCTTCTGCATCTCTTCTCGAAGGCTCGCCAGTGTCTCATCCGCCTTCTTCTTCTCGGCCTCCACTGCTTCCTTGGCCTTCTTCAGCTCATTAAGGTCCCGCTCGCTTTCTTCACGTTTCCGCTTGTCACCGACGCTCTGCAGCCTCCGCGTCTCGTCGTTCACCGACACCGCGAGCAAGGCACTCCTCAACTCCCCCTCTTTCACGTTCTGCGGAGGTCCGTCCATGCGTAACAAAACATCGGTCAGTACGTACCAAGCTGTAACAAAAAAAACAGACGATTGTAACTCAAGCAAAACTCCGTACTCACCTGCTTAGCCACATGCATGGCAACTGCTTCCGGCGGAGGCTGCTTCTTCCCCCCTCGCCGTCCGACGTCGCCCATGTCTTCGTCGCTGCTGTCATCCTCTTCGGCAAGATCCATAGGTACACGCACTACCGGGGCTTTGCCCTTCCCGCCTGGGATAGGGGTCGTGGTCTTCTGGGTGGAAGGCGCCTTCGGGAAATCCTCATACACGGCGGTTTGGCCCTTGTTGCCTAAGATGATCTTCCCCACTACTCGCGCAGGGGCGTTTTTATTGAAAACGCTGCCCGCCAAGCACCACTTCCTAGCCTCAAACTTCCCACCAGCCTCTTTGCCCAGCTTCTCTGCTTCCTCGATCTTCTTCCAGAACATCCCCAGGACCTTATTGAACAACCTGTAGTGCTCGTTCTCCTTCTGAATTTCAGAAGGAGTTATCTGCCCCTCTTTCCTGTCTTCCACCAGGCGCGTGACGACGCCTGTCAGAGAAGCCTTCGCGCCACTCTTCTTTGTTATTCGCACGTGCGGGTAGTCGCCGGCATACTTCTCCTTTCGCTTCATCTCCAGCTTCCGCTCATACACAGCGGGAGCCTGGAACATCGTGCAAGTAACGTCGCCCTGCTTGGGGTGATTGCCGTTTATCGCCATGTAAGTGGCGTGCCACTGGCCAACCCATGTCAGGCAAACGAACCTGTGCGTGGGCACCAACAACCTCCTTATTCATATATCTTGACTATGTACTACAAACGAATGTGTTACAAATGAAGTTGGGTCAGTGACAGGTTCATGGTCAGGCAAACGAACCTGTGGACACCTGCAAACTCCTTGTGCATGGTGGTGGTCACCCTCATCCCTTGCACCACTTCAAACCGGAACTCCAGGTTCCGCTCGCACTTCAGAGAAGCCTTGAAGGCTGGGATGATCGACTTTCCCTCCAGTATGCCGCTCTTGTTCAGTATCTTGTTTACCTGCTGATCAGGAACAAACTTCTGATAACTGACAATCACCCCGCTGTTCCCCATTTCCTCGGAAAGACTCGCGTCGAGATATTTCGGGCTGGTCTTCGTGTCGGCTGCTATCGTGGTTTGAAGCTTATCTATAGGACCATGGCCTGCTGGCAGTGCAATCCTCGTAATACCCTCCACCTCCTGGAACTTTTCGATACAAAAAAATAGTGCCTCTTGAACAGTACCCAAAACTTCGCATTCGTGTCGGGGATGCAATATAAGGATGGCGTCCGCGTAAGGACAGTCCTTTGGCATCTCGTACAACATGGTCTTCACCGTCGAAACGAACGCCAACTCGGGTTGCAGCCTTTTGTTCTTCAGCTTGAAGGACAGAAGAAACCCCCATCGTTGCGGCTCCGGCTCCTTATCGCTTTTGGGCTCCCAGGTCGAAGGGTCGGTGGCGTCCGTGCAGGCTGCAGAACCTTTAAGCACTTCTATCATCTCCGGGGTATGAGTCTGGTTAAAATCAAATGGCTCGCTGATTTCACAGCCACTGTTCTGCAACATCAGGACCAGGTCAGCGTAGGTGTATGCCGCCTGCAACGTCCAATTTTCAATTACCTGCATGCGCTGGTCAGGCACCGCACCCCTCGTCTCGTGTTCTTCGCTGGCAAGGGGGTTGTCTTGAAGTACCATTTGTGCCAGCGCTACGGGATCCCACCCTTGATCGGTCTCCTCGTCCAACCCAGTCAACATGAAGCCCGGGAGGTCCACGACATCTGGTACCTGATTCAACAACGTAGGACGACTGCCTTCGCCAGAGGACACCGCCGTCTCCCCCAAGTCCCCCTGCTCCAAGGCTTCAGACGCTGTCTTAGCCAATTTCGACACTTCAGTGGGTTGAAGGCTGTCGCGACGCTGGGATCCCAATTCAGCGACTGTTCGGAGATCGTCAACGGCTGTAGTTTCGCTTGCATGTGCGCTGCCCTGTCCGCTGTTGTCACCGCCGTCCTGCAGAAGCTCGTACTTCTTCTGCAGCAGCTTTATCCGATAAAGGCTCCTACCGTGCGGATCCCAATTATGCCCTGTTGCTGATTGGATAAATGTTGGTGCAGCTGGTGTTTCTGGTTTCCCCGAGCCATACGGTAACCCATCGTGCACAGTGTCGATCTCCTCGTTCGTCATGAGCGCCACTTCTCTGAAGGCCGACCCGGCAGGCAACTGTTGCCCCATATATACCGCAAACGTCTCGTCCTCGTAAGTCATTTCGTCGAAATACCTGTCAAGTTCCTGCCGTTCAGACTCATCCAACTTTCGACTGTGGGCATCCTGAAGCAGGCTCAACATTCGCTGCCCCAGATTGAAAGCCTCGCGACCTTCAGGCTGCACGATGTAGTGTACGTCGCTCTGCACGTCTAAAGCAACCTCCAGAAGACTGTGTCCTGACCCCGTAGAATCTAAATATCGGACCATGACCTTCTCGTTTTCCTCTATTGTGTGAGCAACAACACACAAAACATAGTTTGGGGCCTCCGTAATCTCGGCGGCGAGATTGAAAGCAACGAGTTCCCCACGGTCCGTATCGTTCCCCCGAAGCAAGCGAGGTGCTTCAGATGGTTCTTTCAGGATGCTGCAGAGGTGCGTGCGGACGAACGCAGCTCCCGGATCCGTACCTGAGGACACGCGATGTTCCATCAAGAACACGGAGGACGCGCCAAAGTGAAAAATAGGTTTTCGAACAGTACCTGGGGATGATGGTTGAGAGGAGACAGACACGGCTGCCCTATCCCTCATATCCTCCAGAAGATCCACGCAGGTCTGGTGGGCAAATCGTTCCCAGTCCGTTTTCGTTTTCGCCTTTTGGTCCTCGCTGTCTCCGGTCCAAGGTGCGCAAACTTTTTTTAAGCGATCGAACCGTCGCATTATGTCTATGTCCACCTTCCGACGCGACGCCTCTTCCGAGTGCAAGCTGAACAGGCAACCTTTCCGAAGACACCCAAACCCTTCTTCGTCTACTAACTTAAGGGATTCAACCTCAGCGAGCTCTTGTTTTGTCCCGATGGAAAGGCCCAAATCTTCTAGCGCAGCCTTATCAACACCCGCCTTCTCCTTCCCGACGCACCGCGCTATCACCGCCGAATCCGTCTTCAACTGCGTGCCGTCATTCTTAATCTGCT
Source organism: Cymbomonas tetramitiformis (assembly GCA_001247695.2). Classification (NCBI taxonomy): domain Eukaryota; kingdom Viridiplantae; phylum Chlorophyta; class Pyramimonadophyceae; order Pyramimonadales; family Pyramimonadaceae; genus Cymbomonas; species Cymbomonas tetramitiformis. The sequence goes on along the minus strand of LGRX02030751.1, from coordinate 1,155 downwards.
CGATATCTTCCAGAAGTTTATCATCATTATGAAACACCTCCTCCAAAAGACCTATTACAATTGACGGTAGAAAAGATGACATTGCGAAAAGTTTTGTATGCTGCACAACGGGCTCTGTTTAACCCTGCGAAACTCCCAGCCCAAGTCTTCGAAAACTTGGGCGGTCACTATCATCGCCCCGCCCAAGTTCTCGAGAACTTGGGCGGTGACGGTCATCGCCCCGCCCAAGTTCTCGAAAACTTGGGCGGTCACTGTCATCGCCCCGCCCAAGTTCTCGAAAACTTGGGCGGTCACTGTCATCGCCCCGCCCAAGTTCTCGAAAACTTGGGCGGTCACGGTCATCGCCCCGCCCAAGTCTTCGAAATCTTGGGCGGTCACGGTCATCGCCCCGCCCAAGTGTTCGAAAACTTGGGCGGTCACTGTCATTGCCCCGCCCAAGTTCTAGAAAACTTGGGCGGTCACTGTCATCGCCCCGCCCAAGTTCTCGAAAACTTGGGCGGTCACGGTCATCGCCCTGCCCAAGTCTTCGAAAACTTGGGCGGTCATTGTCATCGCCGCACCCAAGTTTTAGGAAACTTGGGCGGTCACGGTCATCGCCCCGCCCAAGTTCTAGAAAACTTGGGCGGTCACGGTCATCGCCCCGCCCAAGTTCTCAAAAACCTGCGGGGCGGTCACGGTCATCGCCCCGCTCAAGTCTTCGTAAACTTGGGCGGTCACTGTCATCGCCCCGCCCAAGTTCTAGAAAACTTGGGCGGTCTTCGAAAACTTGGGCGGTCACTGTCATCGCCCCGCCCAAGTCTTCGAAAACTTGGGCGGTCACTGTCATCGCCCCGCCCAAGTCTTCGAAAACTTGGGCGGTCACTGTCATCGCCCCGCCCAAGTCTTAGTAAACTTGGGCGGTCACTGTCATCGCCCCGCCCAAGTCTTAGGAAACTTGGGCGGTCACTGTCATCGCCCCGCCCAAGTCTTAGGAAACTTGGGCGGTCACTGGCATCACCCCGCCCAAGTTCCAGGAAACTTGGGCGGTCACTGTCATCGCCCCGCCCAAGTCTTCGAAAACTTGGGCGGTCACTGTCATCGCCCCGCCCAAGTCTTCGAAAACTTGGGCGGTCACTGTCATCGCCCCGCCCAAGTTTTCGAAAACTTGGGCGGTCA
>LGRX02030749.1:0-64444 GCA_001247695.2 Cymbomonas tetramitiformis | reverse complement strand
CTTAATCGGAGGTCCTGAATACTTATCGAAGGTCCTAGACGATTGGAAATGGTGGGACCGCTGGGACTCACAGGTCAGATGGGACGAATGGTACTGGTGGCACTGGTGAAACTAATGGAATTGCTGGGACTCCGGAACCTGGTGGGTCTGGACGTCTAAAACGGATTATATGATTACTCCGGTTTATTCAGACGGAATGGACTTGTGAAACTTACGGGGCTAGTGCCAGGACTGATGGGACTAGTGGGACTGCTTGAACTGGTACGTGCATATAAAATACTTTTACTTCTTCCAGACGAAATCCAGCAGGCGGAATGTTCCATGTGAACCAAGATGGCTATATTGCCCATTGATAACATGATAGAATTTTGCAAGGGAATATTCCTATATTCAAAAAATTCGCCTGCGGCAGCCAGGTTTTTGGTGTACTTTTCCAGTTAGACGATTGGAAATGGTGGGACCGCTGGGACTCACAGGTCGGATGGGACGAGTGGAACTAGTGGCACTTATGAAACTATTCGAATAGTTGGGATTGCTGGACCTGGTGAGTTTGGAGGTCTAAAGAGAATTGTAGGATTATGCGGGTTTATTCAGACGGAATGGATTTGTGGGACTTACGGGGCTAGTGCCAGGACTGATGGGACTAGTGGGACTGCTTGAACTGGTACGTGCATATAACATACTTTTACTTCTTGTAGATGAAATCCAGCAGGCGGAATATTCCATGTGAACCAAAATGGCTATATTGCCCATTAATAACATGATAGAATTTTGCAAGGGAATATTCCTATATTAAAAATAATTCGCCTGCGGCAGCCAGGTTTTTGGTGTACTTTTCCAGTTAGACGATTGGAAATGGTGGGACCGCTGGGACTCACAGGTCGGATGGGACGAGTGGAACTAGTGGCACTGGTGAAACTAATGGAATTGCTGGGACTCCGGAACCTGGTGGTTCGGAACGTCTAAAACGGATTGTAGGATTACTCGGGTTTATTTAGACGGAATGGATTTGTGGGACTTACGGGGCTAGTGCTAGGACTTGATGGGACTAGTGGGACAGCTTGAACTGGTACGTGCATATAAAATACTTTTACTTCTTCCAGATGAAATCCAGCAGGCGGAATGTTCCATGTGAATCAAGATGGCTATATTGCCCATTAATAACATGATAGAATTTTGCAAGGGAATATTCCGATATTTAAAGAAAATCGCCTGCGGCAGCTAGGTTTTTGGTGTACTTTTCTAGTTAGCCGATTGGAAATGGTGGGACTGATGGGACTCACAGGTCGAATGGGACGAGTGGTACTGGTGGCACTGGTGAAACTAATGGAATTGCTGGGACTCCGGAACCTGGTGGGTCTGGACGTCTAAAACGGATTGTAGGATTATGCGGGTTTATTCAGACGGAATGGATTTGTGGGACTTACGGGGCTAGTGCCAGGACTGATGGGACTAGTGGGACAGCTTGAACTGGTACGTGCATACAAAATACTTTTACTTCTTCTAGATGAAATCCAGCAGGCGGAATATTCCATGTGAACCAAGATGGCTATATTGCCCATTAATAACATGATAGAATTTTGCAAGGGAATATTCCTATATTCAAAAAAAATCGCCTGCGGCAGCCAGGTGTCGGGTGTACTTTTCCAGTTAGACGATTGGAAATGGTGGGACCGCTGGGACTCACAGGTCGAATGGGACGAATGGTACTGGTGGCACTGGTGAAACTAATGGAATTGCTGGGACTCCGGAACCTGGTGGGTCTGGACGTCTAAAACGGATTATATGATTACTCCGGTTTATTCAGACGGAATGGACTTGTGAAACTTACGGGGCTAGTGCCAGGACTGATGGGACTAGTGGGACTGCTTGAACTGGTACGTGCATATAAAATACTTTTACTTCTTGTAGATGAAATCCAGCAGGCGGAATATTCCATGTGAACCAAGATGGCTATATTGCCCATTGATAACATGATAGAATTTTGCAAGGGAACATTCCTACATTAAAAAAAAACGCCTGCGGCAGTTAGGTTTTTGGTGTACTTTTCCAGTTAGACGATTGGAAATGGTGGGACCGCTAGGACTCACAGGTCGGATGGGACGAATGGTACTGGTGGCACTGGTGAAACTAATGGAATTGCGGGGACTGCTGGACCTAGTGGGTTTGAACGTCTAAAGCGGATTGTAGGATTATGCGGGACTAATGAGACGGAATGGATTTGTGGGACTGACGGGGCTGGTGTCAGGACTGGTGGGACTAGTGGGACTGCTTGAACTGGTACATGCATATAAAATACTTTTACTCATTCTAGATGAAATCCACCAGGCGGAATATTGCATGTGAACCAAGAAGTCGGACTAATTGGACTCACGGGTTGGATGGGTCGGATGGGACTAATGAGAGTGGTGGCACTGATTATACTAATGGGACAGGTGGGACCAACGGGACCGGTGGAATTGATGACCGAAAGAGGCTGATAGCCCTTGTGGGACGGATGGGACCAGCAGGTGTGACTGCTTGACCTGGTGGGTCTGAACGTCTAAGGGGATTAATGAATGAAATCAAGCCGGCTGCATATACCATATGCATCAAGTTGGCTAAATTGCACATTAGGAGAACGACAAAATTTTGATCCTCAACCCTGAAAGTAGACCATAGCCTTACATCCACCTGATGGAATCCATCCATCCGAATCAACATGAAATGATGGAGACGTATCGACGTATTCAAATGCTCGTGCGAAATGCCGAACTGCACCTCTACCGGGATTAGATACCGCCCAAAGGCATACATACCATCACCAGAACTTAGGCGGCCCAAACCAACGTCGATAAACATTGGTGCCTTTTTGACACATTACTGAAGATAAGCAAGCGACCATAAAAGTAGTGGGATGGTTGTGGGTTTAGGTAGGCTTACCAATGCCTTTGCCTTCCTAGAATAATTGTAGAACGGCATGTTGTCTTAGCACCAAAGAAGAAAATTGGTGGCCTTAGCAAGTCCGGCCTTCGGATTGTCACTCCGGCTTTCCAAAAGGTCATCGCTGGCCACCTCCTCCAACGGCAATTTCGTGCCATCCGCAAATTCTCCACTGACGTTGTAGTTCAAGAAATGCTATGGAGATTCAACAACCAAACCCCCCAATAGGCTTACATCCAGGTAGAGGTAGGTGGATATAAATCCAAGACCTGAAACGTAGCGCTAAGATTTTACACGTAGGTCAGAATATACCCAAAAATACATAGATACTAGACCTTAAACGTAGGTCCCCGAAAATAATAGTAAACCCATAACCGTGAGCATAGGTCATAGACCATAATCGTAGGTCCTACACACTCAACGTAGGTCCTAAACCTAAAAGAGAGGTCCAACGCCTGACACGAGCCTTAGACACGTAGGTCCTAGACGGTGAAAGTCAGTTCCAGACCTTATACCGAGGTCCTGCACCTAAAACATAGGTCCTAGACAACGGATATAAGCCCTAGACATTAAACGTAGATCCTAGATACTACACGTCAGTCCAACCCATACTTTGCACTTGAGCATATAGGCAACAATATTTTACCTTGAACTTATTGCTGGTGGTTTGTGTTTGTTTCAACGAGTTTTCTCGTTTCGACTTTAATTGCTTTGAAACCACTTCATTCAAATCGACACTGCAAAGCACACGTACTGAACGGCATGAGCTCGGCAAGCAAAAGCCAGCCCACCATCATCCCAATGCATGTGAGAAGCAAATCAAGACCAGGGCGGGGCCGTGACAAGATACCACAAACACATACATATTCCCAACCCAAATGCAAAGCAGCATGGAAAGATGATACGATGTGACCGATCGTCGCCAAACAATTGTTGGTCTCTGGGTTACGGAGTAAGCGGACCCTGCTGGCAAAGCACACATACGCACACGAACCGATAGGCCAACAATTAATGTGAGGATCTCCCTTCCGACATAAACGGTTTTGAATATGTCTCCAAGGACCTGACATGTTTAGTTACTATGCTACTATGAACCCATGCACCGCGTGTAGCAATGTGTGTTCAAGCACTCAATCCTAGTGCGCCTTTACAACGAATGTTATACTCCCATTCCAGATGTAACACCCCAACGCAATAAACAAGTCATTAAAAGGGTTGCGCTCCCAATAGTCCCAATAGTCCCAATAGTCCAGATACTAGGTCTTTTGACCCAAGGTGGGTCCAAGGGCTTGGTGGTAGGTCCATGGACTCAGGGTGGGTCCAAAAGTCCATCCTTCCGGGAATGCTCGGTAACTGCAACGCAATGGTGCTTCAGTGCACTCACAAAGACCACCTAACTAGAGCATTTAAAGACGGGGGGATAGGTGGTAGGTCCATGGACCTAGGGTGGGTACAAGGGCTTGGTGGTAGGTCCATGGACTCAGGGTGGGTCCAAAAGTCGATGCTTCCGGCAATGCTCAGTAACTGCAACGCAATGGTGCTTCAGTGCACTCACAAAGACCACCTAACTAGAGCATTTAAAGACGGGGGGGTAGGTGGTAGGTCCATGGACCCAGGGTGGGTACAAGGGCTTGGTGTTAGGTCCATGGACCCAGGGTGGGTCCAAAAGTCGATGCTTCCGGCAATGCTCAGTAATTGCAACGCAATGGTGCTTCAGTGCACTCACAAGACCACCTTACTACAACATTTAAAGACGGGGTGGTAGGTGGTGGGTCCATGGACCCAGGGTGGGTACAAGGGCTTGGTGGTAGGTCCATGGACCCAGGGTGGGTCCCAGGGCTTGGTGGTAGGTCCATGGACCCAGGGTGGGTACCATAGTCGATCCTTCCTGTAAGCTCATTAGTTGCAAGGCCTCACAAAAAAGGTTACACTCGTTCCTAATCAAATAAAATAGACAAACAAGGGTCTTTTCTTGTGCGCACATATCAATCCCGCGCGGCTTGCGTCGCTTTGATCCGGAATTAGAAACCCTTTTCCTTTTGGTTGGTGTATCCGCATCAACCTCTTCTTGTTCTTCATCCTCCAGCTCTCCTTCCCCCTCCTCTACACCTTCTTCCTCATTTTCATCAAACTCTTCCTCCTCATCCACCTCTTCACCCTCCTCATCCTCCTCTCCAGTGCCTGAGTCCTTGTCCGGAACGCTGAAACCAGGTAACGATTATTAACGTTTTACAGCCCCTTTAAAAGAAACAAAGTCGGCAACTAATTGGGAAATACAAAGTCGGAAAGCTACCTGGCCTCCAAGTCTTCCTGCTCCTCTTCATGACTCCTCAACTCGCATGCCAAACAAAAATAATCCTCTTGCGCTTTCAAAGCCACTCCCTTTGAAAACCCAGGGTTACCACAAGTAGCGTGCATTGCTTGATCACAGCCGTCGCAAAAGTAGATCTGATTATTTGCACGTTCTTTCTTCCCACATACATTGCAAGCGCACGCGGGATCTTCCATGTCCTTAACCGTCCAGATACGCGGACCGTCCCCTCCAAACAAGGTGCTCAACGTCATAATTGTACCACAAAACAGTTGGTGTTTTCTAGTTTCTAGCTTTTTGGTTTACCAATTCACGCTTAATATATCCGCATCCAACACAATTTATACTCAAAATGTGTAAAACCTAGATAAAACCTAGATAGACAACGGTCGCAAACAAACAAGTCTTACTTTACTTATCGTAGATAACAAGGTTCAAGTACCGCACAGTAGGTGGGGTACTACGGTCTACTGTACTATCATTGTGCCATGATGTGACACACCGTCCCACATGACGTCTTCAGAGTGTCTTTGAATTTCTTGGAGTTGTCTTTGATTCTGATATGACACCACTGTTAAAGGTGTCATGCTGTCTTCGCCCTGTCTTCGAAGGCCTTATATATATATATATCATTGGGGTTTGGTCCACTTATCATGGGTTTCAATCAGCAAAACCCAATGTACCAAAAATTGACCATATGTATATCTTCACAAACCAACATGAAAAACGTCAAATTCCATTTCATGTATTCAGGTGAGATATATTACAGAGGTGTGATAGCTGTATACATTGTAGTATACACCTAGTGCTCACACACACACTGACTCATAGGTCAGAAAGTGGTGAAAATGGGTAAAAATCTCACACGTCAAACATCAAAATAAAAATTCGAGTCTGATTTTTTTTGCTCATCCAATGTTTTACCTATCAATGGTATATGCAAAAATTTGTGAGCACTTGTGACACCCTGTAACACCCTAATAATCGTGTGCAAAAACTAGGGGGTGTAACGTACCTCTCAAGTATCACGTGGTAAACAGTGACATATTAAATGCAGTTGTGCTTTAATTCCTTCAAGAAATGTTCATACTGCTTAAATTTGATATAATTAGGTGTTACTGATACCATGTAACACCTTAAAGTCACTGCAGGTGATAAGGGTCACAGTAACCCTACACACCCTAAAATGCCACTATATAATAGTGAAACACTCTGTATTTGGCATTTTGGTCATGCTGAAATCAGCACATTCATGACCAATATATCGGGCAACAACCCAATAACTGTAGGGCAACAACCCAATAATTGTACAGCTGCTTCCTATGAGAATTGCATGCTGCTTAATGAGGTAATAGGCACTTGACAACTGCCTATGGAATTCAAACTTCCTTGAGGGGGGAAGAAGGTGGAACCATATATATACTTCACCTCATTATATCAATGTACAAAATTAATACATGTACAATATATATATATATATATATATATCTCACACACACATCCATTTTTGAAGGTTTTGTTGGTGTGGTGTTTTATTTTAGATGGCAGAAGAACCAGCCGTTATACCAGCTATAGATCAAGATCCGACTAACTGGTACTTTGACATTCTGGGTTCTTATGATCATTACAACAGATTCAAAATTCCTTCATGGTTAAAGGGTTATGCTGACACTCAGACCCGGTATGATCAGATAGGATATTTCGATGCCATCAGCAGAATGAAGACAGACATGAGTCGGTACAGAGATCCAGAGACTGAGCCTAAGGAACCAGATGAGGATTACTCAGAGAATAATGCAGCAGGGTAGCCAGACTTTTTCAGATTACTTACGCACATTCACATCACTCGCTTCTCTAGCATCAGTTTATTTGGATGATGTCTTAACTCCTATGCTAGTATGCGGTTTGGGGCATTTTTTAATAGGGTTTGGGTTTGGGTACATATCTTATTGGTTACTACGAGCTTGATTACAGTAAACACTCGATTTTAAGAAAACAGGAATTTTAGGTCAGCCTAGCAACTTTCTTATTTATATAGATATCTTAAATATGGAGTGTTATGTGTTAAATATTGTGAATAAATCAAAAAAGCTGGCTACTTTCTTATTGGCGGGTTTTCTTATTACTGAGTGATTACTGTATGCCACTTTGGGACCGTTCGAGGGACATTCAGACCAACAATTTGAGCTATCAAACGTAGCTGTGCGAGTTCTGTACATGCAAATATTTGATGATATGTCACTAAAATATGTATATTTCCTTCACGCGGCTATGGTGATTCAGTGTCTGAGTCGTGCTGTATGCATTACATGACTGCAGTGAAACCTCAATTCATTATATATATATATGTGTGTTAGGATAATGTGTTGTGACTGTGCAAGTGCATACACACTTACAATGTCTCATACACGAGCATCTGTGCATGGCGCATAAATATTCAGTTTTTAGGGTTTCTCGCGAATACGGTGCAGGGTATTGAACTATTGCCCTGCCTGTTTAGCCACCAATAGTCTCCTGTTATCCCACAGCGTATACAAGTGTATTCTAAGAGTTGAGCAACTCAAGAGCTCTCATCATCAGCGAGTCCACCATCAGATTCGTCATCCTGCGCGCTCCGCCATACCCTTCCTGCGCCTTACGCACCGTGATTGCTAACTCTAAAACACAAGAAACGTGACCAACACTGAACAACGAACTTACGGATACTTACCGTTGGGCTGGCTCTTCGCCTAGGACGTCCACCTTTGGAATACGTGTTCCGCATCACAGTCAGCATGTGCCTTTTGAAACAAGCGCCAAGACAACATGCAACGTTACAAGTCACGCAATAAAACCTGCACTTCTTGTTAGTGCAGGTCGGGCTCTTGCAGTTCGTTTCATATGTGACCTCGTCACCAAGTTCTGAAGTTTTCACTGGCACACATACGTTCTCTCCATCGAACGAATTCCCGAATCGGTGCTTGTTCCGCCCACTTCCCCCGTCCAACTCATCAGCTTTCATCAATAAATACTCGGCGATCTCTAAACCAGAGTCCTGCAAGGAACGGGTTTTTCCACTGTGTTTTTTCCAATATAAGTGAGCCGTCGTCAACGCCTCACGGAACAGCCCCTTGTAGTGCACACACCAAGGCCTGTATGTTGTGAGCTCGTTCTCGATCTCCACCAGGCACTGATCGAAAACACCTGTGCCTGTTTTCAAAACGTCGTAGTCCTGTGCGTACCCAACCAACTTCACTACCCGCCAGCCCCGCCAACGACTATGCACAAACCGACTCAACAAGGGTACGCTACTGGGCGGTGGTATCATACCTTCTTCAAAGCAGGTCGGAATACCTGTACATATTCCTTTTTGCCTTTGTCCCAGCGGGCGACGGTGCCGCCATTCGCAGCAGAGGGCGAAGCATGATAGTTGCTCAGGAAGTGGACCAACTTATTATCGGTGTATCCGGTGATGATCAATCTAAAAGTTGAAAAATAAAATAATACTAAAATGTTTCAAAATCTTTATAAAGCCGAATCCAACCTGTTCAAAACTCACGATGCACATATGCCTGACTCATTTATCCGTCTACTAAGGCTTCTCTTTCCGGGCAATAAAGACCCAGGCCTAGTAGAAAATAATGGTTGTTTTGGTGTCAGCACACCTCCAATTACTCGGACCCAATGTTGACTGTCTCCCATTTTTGTGCGCCGCAGGAGAATTTTCGCTCAATCTTATTAACCGACTTTCGCCAGATTTTTGCATATTTTCACCTATATCCGGGTCGGTGGAGTAGTTCCCCTATGCATCGTTGGGTCTACGGCCCAGATTACTCGCAGTGCCCCGCTTTTTACCTCCAGCATTGCTGACGTTTTTAGGCATTATTTTATACTAGGAACCCTGTGTGTTCTTATCCACAACGTAAGGGGGGGCGAACATTGCTTTGGGGAGGGCCCCAATTCCGGACAAGGACTTTGCCCCCCCCCTAGCAGCACACCTTAACGTCTAGGGGGGCTAACCCACCCCCCTAGCAGTTTACCCCCCTAAGAGTTCCCTTAATTGTGTGTGTTTTCGGAAATCCTAGGGGGGTTTCTTACACCCCCTCCCTAGCAACACGCTTTAACGCCTAGGGGGTTGAACCCCCCCGCCTACCAAGACGGTATCCGGAATTGGGGCCTCCCCCCCCGGAACAATGTTCGCCCCCCCTAATTTGCCAAATCTAAAGAGTGCTTATAAATCAACATATCGTGGGAATAGTAAAATGCATGCTAGCCTTTCAACATTTCCTATTCGACAAAATTTCAATAAGTCCGCCGTAGGCCCGGATCACATCACACCATTGTTTTCTTGATGACCTGTCCCCGATAAATCCATCTGGACAACAAAACCCTCCTAAATCCATAGGCCCACCATAGGTCCGGAGCTTTCCAGCGGTGGTGTGGCCATACTAGAATGGTTAGGTCAATAGGCCCGGAGGGGATTTGCTCGTAGGTCCGGGACAGGCCCGAGGTCAATTTTCGGGACGCCCGTAGGTCCGGGGCCGGCCCCCAGCGCCTTGACAGCAGCACTGCTGACAGCTGCTGAGCCGAAGTGGTGAGTATGCGGGTGCTGCGGCTCATCCCAGAGGTAATCCACCTGATTGTCCGTGATACGGTATGTCCTGCCTGAGTCCAAGTGAGTGTAAGTCATGCTGATGAAGACTGGAGAACTGAAGCCGTGCTCTGAGCATAACCCGGGTAGATAGAAGGGTCCTGGCGCCTTCTTTGAAGTGGCAGCCAGGAATAGAGTACTCATCTATCTCCCCTGATAGTATCTCACGACCGTACAGGTGTAGTGTGCAGGTCCCGTCAGTTCGGGATACAGGACCTGTCATCACCGTGGAGAAACCAATAGTGGAGGAGGTATCCAAGGCCGAGATCCTGGACCTGGTGCCTGTGTTATTGCCAGTGGCACCAGAGTCTACCACAATGCCGTCACCGTCCCGTGATAATGCATAGGCCGAGACAACTGGACTATAGGTGAAGACTAGTCCAGGTGGTGGTGTGCCGTGTGCAGTCCAGGTGAAACCGAGCCACCAAGACATGTGTACCAAGGCACCACCGACGGTGATCATGATCTCTGCCAGGTGTGAGGTGGTCTGGAGGACACTGCCAGTCTCATGCAAGGCCGCTGAGCTGACACCACCGTAACCTCTGTCCAATGCACTGTCGCCTGAGAGTGACTGAAAGTCCAGGAAGAAGAGAAACAGACACTGAATGATAATTGCCAGAATAGTTGCCAGAGCCAGAGCCGTGAGGTGTCGAGTCCGCCTGCGGCGGTCCTCACTGTCTGTTGTCATAGTTGCCCGGAAGAGTTGTATCTGGGAGGTGGCATCGGGCGGCATACCAGAGCTGGTGAACTGGCCGTGGTCACTGTGAGGGTCTTCTGAGCCAGGTCCAGAGGAAGAGCCGTGTCCAGCCCCAGAATCTGACCAGTCCCAATCACATGAACCACTGTACCCGGTGTTACCATCCCCAGTGCCACCATCAAAGCCACCATCAGACAGTATCCCCGTCCCCGTCCCCTGGGCCCCTCCCCGTGGGCCCCCAGGTGACAGCAGTCTCAGTCCGTCCGAGGCATCCTCCTGTCCCACAAGCATGCTCACATCTGCCATGGCACAGCCTAGGAAGCCGAGGACAACAAGTGTGGAGACGAGGGCATGTCTGTAGAAGGGTACACCACCCCTACCTACACCCCTACGCAGGGTAGGTCCAGTGACGGACGGTGGGGGGTCATAGTACTGTCCTTCCCCTGAGCCACGGGGCTCAGGGCTGTCGGGCTCGTCCGAGGCCCCGACTACGGACCCCGCAGACACCCCGTGTCCGCTGGCAGGGAGGTCCATAGCCGTGGCATACAGTCCAGCTCCTGCGGTGACAGAGCACGGGCCAGAGCTGGGAGGGAAGGGCACTACCGGAGGTGGTGCTCGTGGTTCCCTCGAAGTCGTTGCGGCCGAAGCCGGCAGGGTGTCGTACCACTGGGTGGGCTGGGTGTGATCCTCACACCACAGCCTGTCCCAGTGGTCCTGCTCCCTGTCGGTGAGGCCGGGAGGAGTGCCGCGAAGGCCACGCCGAAGCTCCTCGAAAGGGCCGGGCTCCGGTCCAGCCACAGACTCCAGCTGTGAGCTCCAAGACCTCGGCCCCCAAGCCCCTTGCGACTCCCGGGTCTCACTGAGATGTTGTTCGGTCATTGATTGGAACCGAAGATCACCTGCCAACACCATGTCAGCGAACAACCCGGAGCCAGGCTCCAGGGGTGTCTCGTGTGCGAAGAGCGCTGACACGGGGTGCATACAGGTGTCTCCATGCTCGGCATCGCCCGGTGTGTCACTCGAGAACGGCGCGGCAGGATCCAACGTCTGAGCGGTCCCGTCTAACACCACACCTGCGTCGAGATGCGACTGGGTAGACGCAGGCTGTGGGTCACACGGTGAGCATGTGATGCTCGGGTCCGCACGGTAGAACGACGAAAGATCAAGCGGTGTCTCAGCGGCAGCGACAGAGTCCATGCGGGCATCGACCGGTGGGGTTGGCGTGGTGTCACGATCGACACCACCCATTCCGAAGCTGCCAAAATGAACTCTCCCTAGTGAAAGGGAGGAGTACGGCTCCTGAAGATCTTGCTCATCGTAGTCCGCCTCGTCCCCTGCATAGCAAAAGGCTTGGAACTTTGCGGAAGCCTTCCGCTGGAGTCGATCCCACTCGTCATGTTGTTCCTGAGTGTAGGATTCATGCTCCCAAGCATCCCACTCAGAGTCAGTCCACTCCTGCGGTGCCCATGCGGGTGCATGAGAGGCCTCATCCCCCTGGGTGAGATAGGTGGCAAAGGACAGGGAGCCGTCGTCCGGGTACGTGCACACCGACTCCGATGAGTCACACATGTCTGGTGTGCCGTGCTCCCAACAGACTGCCTGAAAGGCCTCCTCCGAATGCTCGTAAGCTGCCTGGTAGCGAGCTGCCAGAACATCGGTGAAGGCCCCTTCGGCCAGAGCCTCGGGGTCAAGCCGCATGGAGTGTGCCGCCAGGTGCTGCATGTGTGTACAGTCCGCCTGGCGGTGCCTTCCACCGCAGGACCAACAGTTCCCGTAGAACTGTTTGGAACCCGGGTGGAAGGTGACTCGGGCCTTCTGCTTCTGCCCCTTCTAGGTTCTAGGTTATCAGTTCTGTCTTAGTAATTATTTCGATATACTTATCCATACCAACAATTACCAAAAACCCTGAATTCTGACTGTTAGTGAATATTATTCACCCGTGACATACCGGTAGTATATCAGTAGATTTCAATGGGCGATACCAGGCTTCGCCGGGGGCGCAAACTTTGGACCGTCACTTGAACAAACCTAAGCATTTTGTTGAACACCGGAAATGCCCCGGCACCGGCGCGAAGAATTTTGCGGTGAAACAAACGAGAAAAGAAAAAGGAAAGAAATAGAAGAAAAACCCCTACTTGACCTCACGTGACGTGTGAGGAGGTTTTACATGGTGAAATGTAGACGATTGGCCCATGTGGTGTGACTCCTTGCTATTTCCAGAACATGGCACATAGGTATCATGCTGGAATTCATTGTAGCTCTGGCACATGCCACTCACCGAGTGATAATACGTGGCCATTGATAGCAATCCTGTCTGCTTTTATGGAAATACACACTAGATGGCGCATAATGGTTGGAGATATGAACAACCGTCATACAAGTTATGTGCTGAGGAGAAAATAAGGAAGCCCACGTCCAAGGCGCCATGCATAGCATTTTAGAGCTCTTGTTGAGCCTTACGCCACTCAAGGGCAAGCAAAGATTGGAATCAAGCTGCCTATCCCTACCACTCTTCCCCATGATGATAGGTGAAGACCCAAGAAGAGAGCCTGTATAGGCACCATTGAACCGCGATAATAGGAAGCTTTCTCCCTATCATCCAAAGACCAAACAAAGTCTTGAACTCTGGATCAATCCTCCACGTAGTACTTCGCAAACAAGTTCTCGGGATTCGTCATGGACTTGAATTCAAGCGAGTTGCCTGCACACATGCACTCCATCCCATGCAAACTTAGGGCACTGACTTGGCAAATCAAGGTTACAACCACTTCCCCCGCTCCGCACCCACTCTGCATCCAAGCAAAGACACTGCGCTTACATAAGTTTTTGTAAGAAAGATAGCAGTCTGCGACAAGAAGCTCGACCGCCTTATTCGCGTTGGTGAAGACAGTTTCCGTTGTTGCCACACTATAGAATGTGACAGGAAGGGCACTGCACCCAAGACAAGAGTCGAGCAACTTTGTAATACCCTCGGATCACTCAGGATATTGTCCTTGGACAAAGCACATGAGAATGTGTATATTGCCATATCTGCAAGAAGGGGAAAACTTGCTGTGGATGTGGTAAAAAGTGTTCAGCCCTCTTATTTATGGACATATCTTGACATTCGAATGGACTGAAGAAAATATCAATCAAGTTTAATATGTCCTATGTGGAAGTAAGCCTCTCAAAGACAACCAACCCGGAAACACATTCCTTGGGGCCACATCAAGCTCATATGGGACGCTGGCACACCCGCTCATACAGGGGGCTCATAGAGGGGATTCTTTGAGGGGTGAGGACTTGCAACACCCCACGTTGATTATCATACGAAAGGGTACGCAATCCTACCTGACTGGGACTTTGGAAATCAAAGAGAATCTCAACGAGGGGTTACATGACCTTACCAAGCCGACCCTCCCAAGACCCTCGGAAAGCATGCGCGTAAAGGACGTTAAACCTTGTGAGGCGCGAGGTAAGCTCCTCAACGAGGGAGTCAAGTAGGGTAGGCTATTTAATTTAGAATATTTTTTCATAAGTTTAGAATACCCCATTTTATCGTTAATTTAGAATAAGTTTTCTTTATGTCATCCGGCTATGACCGGTGCATGCATCCATGACGTTGTACCTGTACCTGTTGAGCTATCCCCATGCCATGCGAAATATTACACTGAAGAGTTGTCTTGCCGTGATGTCCATATGTCCGAATGGAACCAAAAACCGTTCGATTAAAATCGAACGGTTTTTGGTTCCATTCGGAAAGATTCACGGCCGTGAATCTAAA
Organism: Cymbomonas tetramitiformis; assembly: GCA_001247695.2. Classification (NCBI taxonomy): domain Eukaryota; kingdom Viridiplantae; phylum Chlorophyta; class Pyramimonadophyceae; order Pyramimonadales; family Pyramimonadaceae; genus Cymbomonas; species Cymbomonas tetramitiformis. The sequence continues at coordinate 50,121 of LGRX02030749.1, read as the reverse complement.
AGTCACGGCCGTGATTAACGACTCTTTACGCATAATGACTTTTATTATTTGCCATCTTTGCCACAATAGACACTCACGGCGTGTTCTGCTTGAAAAAAAGTAAGTAACTTGAAGCCTTGAGCTTCAACTTACTGAAAGATATGTATCTTGGCAGTATGTGTGCCAAGTTTCGTGCTCTAGGACGCACGGGAAGCCCTCGGCTGTTTGGCATCTTTGGGTTTGGGTGTCACGTTCGAACCCAAACCCAAAACATCTGCCTTAGAAATAGATTGCGCGTTTCGCGCAAAAGTAACTTGAAGCCTTGAGCTTCTGGTAACTTAAATATATGTATCTTGGCAGTATTCGCGCCAAGTTTCGTGCGTTAGGACGCACGGGAAGCCCTCGGCTGTTTGGCATCTTTGGGTTTGGGTGTCACGTTCGAACCCAAACCCAAAACATCTGCCTTAGAAATAGATTGCGCGTTTCGCGCACAAGTAACTTGAAGCCTTGAGCTTCTGGTAACTTAAATATATGTACCATGGTAGTATTCGTGCCAAGTTTCGTGCGTTAGGACGCACGGGAAGCCCTCGGCTGTTTGGCATCTTTGGGTTTGGGTGTCACCTTCGAACCCAAACCCAAAGGCAAAGGCATAGGACAGTTTCGTAGATTCTGTCCCGATGCCTTTGCAACCTCGCTTGCTAACTCATATTACAATGAATATTCAACATTCAAGCGTTGGATACCCCACGCCAACGGGAAGCGCTCGGCTGATTTGTTATTTGGGTATGCGCACCCAAATGACAAAAAACGCATCTTTGAAACTCGTTAGTTTCAAAGATGCGTGGCCGATGCCTTCGTGCTTATGTGTGTTAATCCATATGAAATATTCCATGGAATAAATGTGAATATCCCGCACAAACGGGAAGCGCTCGGCCGTTTTGTAAAATTAGGGTGCACCCAAAATACAAAACGCATCTTTGAAACTCGGAAGTTTCAAAGATGCTTGCCGGTCGCGTGCAGCGGTAAAAGGCAAGTCAAAGGGTTTAGAATCTAGAAGAAGTACAGGGGCCTTTTTTTCAAGCAGGACACGCCGTGAGTGTCTATTACAACGGCGCCCACCATTATCACAAGCGAGACAAACCTTCTTAAAGCTTTTTGGAGGCTTCCTCATGATGGCACCAGCGGGAACGAGAGCGTTTGACCTGTGTGCACATTATTTGAACACGAGTCGTGAAAAGGACCACCGGTCATAGCCGGATGACATCAAGAAAACTTATTCTAAATTAACGATGAAACGGGTTATTCTAAGATTAAGAAAACTTATTCTATATTAATTATTTTTCCGTCAAGTAGTGGGCGAGCATTAGACTCGTCACCACAAAACCTCCACTCGTCGATGGCGTCCCCTTTGCCACACAGCTTAGATTTAACGCCCCTTACTAGCGCCTCAATCTTCTGCTGATCATCAAGGAAAGCCGCTGATTCAGAGTCAAATTTCTTCTCAGCTGCTGATTGCTGTGAAGACGCGGCGACTGGTGTTGGCACCAGCTGATCAAATTGTAGCTGCCTCTTAGATGCACCAGCTGGGTGCGCTCTCAATCTTGCTGGAGCCATCAGCTGATACGGCGTAGAGGCCATGCCGGAAGTTTACAGTTGCGGTCCTCGAGCGTTAGACAAGGAAAAAAAACAAAAATTCAAAATGTTCGCTAATCAAGGTTCTAAAAAATACACTGCAAAGTTCTCGTCAAGAGAAATCAAATTTACACTTGAGCAATCTATAGAAAATAAGGGCAGGGGCTTCAAATTCAGGGTCAAAGGTTCAAAATTTACAGCCGCGAAATAGGGTAAGGTGAGAGAGGGGTGGTGATCGTGTTGTGAGGCTTGATGTCGACGCGCGTGCTGCTTCGGAGACTGCGGCTAGCTAGACCGGTCCATCTTTGTCCTAAGCAATTGTGCTCACGAACGGAAAATCTTCCTCTCTCTCACTCTACCCCTTTCGTGACTAGTGCGTTCTAGAACCTCATGCCCCGATCTTCAGCCCCGAGCCCCTATAAAGGCTTTAGCCAGCCATAATTGGCGGTTTTAACTCCTATGCTGTTATGGCATTTGGAATTTCTACAGCATGGTCGGCTACACCGTCACTTTGTAAGATACATATCAAGGCATGCGTGTTCGTGCTTGCAACCAAGTTCTTCTTGGCATCATTAGCTACAATTTGAGCTATCGAATGCCTTGACAGGGGGTGTCTAAGGGGTCTAAATATGCGTTTATTGGGGTGTAAATCGATAATCAATTTCCGTAGTTTACTACGGAGATTGCAACATAGGAGTTAAATAACCACCTAAGGCCGGTGGTGGGCGCAAACCTGTGAAAACAAACACACAGTGAAGCACTACAAGCAGGGGTGCTACGCTCGCATATGTATGTCAACCGTGAAACTGTGAAGCTATACACAAGATAATACGATGTGTTATAGCTTCCGCCGAAAGAATGTGATGACAACCACTAAGGTGTCAGGTGTGGAAATGACAGATGCTATGAACTGTCTGACTACCGAAGTCGATATCGGAGATGGCGCTGATGACAGTGAAGAAGTCATAGTAGTCGAGCCATATCGGTGATGACACAGATGATGATGACACTGTCGGCGTGCCAAATCCAGCAAAGAGTGTGAATTCCACGAAAATTCAGGCCCTGAACTTTTGTGGAAAACTTATATAAACCACGAGGTTTTTTCTAGGGTGTATAACTAGCCTAGTATAAAACAAGATCAGACCTTGAAAGTGATGTTCAGGCCCTGGAAGTGAAATTCAGGGCCTGAAAATGAAAATCAGGCCCTGAAAAAAAGTTCTGGCCCTGAAAAAAAAGGTTCAGGGTCTAAATTTTCAGGGCCTGGAAATTTCAATCGTAAGTAGCCCCTCATCTGCCGGATTTACTCAAAAAGGCAGTAGACGAACGAAGTATAGTTACAAGCAATAGGATGAGACGAAGACGATTATCCTCCATTTTATTCCGCTGTACATAGAAACAAAACCCTCAACCCGAGGTTTTTTGCGGCAACTGCAACTGACTGTGGAGTTTGCGTTGGCGCTGCAAGACTGCACCACGTGTAAGGGGCGATGAGACAAAATTTTCACTACCTAGTCGTACCTCTTTTCGTGTCGACACCGTCGCGTCACGCGACGCGACGGGGTGATGACCGAAATCGAAAAATCGAAAACCGAATTCGACATCTGCCGACATCGTGATGACATACCGTGGTTGAGACCGTGGTTGAGATCGTGGTTGAGTTCAACTACGAAAAATCGAACTCAACCACGAAATGGACGCCGACGCGACGCGGATATCCCCCCCCCCCCGTAGGCAGAATATTCCGGGGATCTATTCCAAACCGTGGTTGAGTTCGACAAACTGAATGTTATGTGTCACAGCGAGCGGAGCGAGAGGTGCTGTGTCACATAACTACGGTTATGTGACAGACGGGAAAGAAGGTACCACTACGTGGTATAAGGTTTCGAACTCTGTGAGAGTTCGGCTCCGCAGTTTGATTTGGTTTCAAAGAAGGGTGTTTTTCCCACCCACCTCCCATGCTTGAGTTCTGCTTTGTTTTTGGTGATGGATTGATTGTTTTGGTGTTGCTCACATTTCAGAGTCTTGGATGGCATGCAGTGCCTGAATTGGTTCATTGTTCATGAATCTTGGTGCACACTGCAGGTTTAGGTACCGATTGCAGTGTGTCATGAATACCCTTCCGAGATCCTAGTCTTGCTTGACAGCTGTGATTACTGGGTAGCTAGGGTAGCTAGGGTAGCTAGGGGGGTACTGTAGTGCATGTGTGTCACATAACCGTGGTTGAGTCCGACCATGGCGTGGTCGAAATTCCGTGGTTTGGTCGCTGACGCTCCCTCAGGTGATATTGGGGCTGATTAGCACCTCTTCATACTATTTATTTTTTAGCGTTTTTTTATACTTTTAACTTTTCGTACACAAGCAATTCGGGATTTTTCTGACTCCAATATGTCAGTGGTAGGAAACGTTGGTTGCTTAATCAAGCTGCCCGATGGGAGGCACCTCCGCGCTCGGAAGAATGGGCAGTGCTATGTGACTAGGAGCACTGTGCCCCGGGGGAACCCAAAGGATCTCCAGCAGGCGGTGTGGTCCGTGACGTCCGAAGGTTACATCATCAACGCGAACAGTGGCAAGCGTCTCGGTCCGGATGCAGATGGGCTTGTGTATGCAATGCCCATACACCTGAGCGAACCGTGGAAGTGGGACGGTTCTCAACTGGTACTGGAGGATGGAAGGCAGTTGTTCGTCAAGGATGACTCTGCTTTTGCTTCACAGGAGGGCACGGACGGAAATGACTCTGAGTCCGAGCGCACATGGCAGCTGGCTTCGGTGACTGAGCTGTTGCCTGAGGGAGAGAGGACACCTTTCTTGCTCGAGTATGGCTATGGCGGGTATGACTGGGGGACGTTGTATCGCGACTGTGATGGCTGGGCTGCGGTGTGCGCTGACGGTGGTACAAAGAGGGATGGGCGCCGTTGGTACTTGGACAGCGAGGGTCGTTTGTCGAATCTTGCTGGGGAACATCTGTTTGTTAACGACCAAGGGAGAGTAAGTGTATGGAAAGACGATACACCAGAATACGACTCTCGACGGAGGTGGGTCATGAAGGGCGCGAAGATATGCCTTGAGGACGGGCGTCAGATGTTTGTCAAAAAATGCCTCGACGAAGACGAAGATGAAGACGAAGACGAAGACGAAGACGAAGACGAAGATACTTTATTCGAAGTTTGGGTCGGGGAGACCGGAGACGACTGGAGAGCCGTGCCACTTCTCCCAGTGTAAGAGCCTCTCTCACCGCCCTCCACCTCAACTTTACTATTAAGCTAGTGACGCTTTCCCCCGCCGAGAGTGCGATTTTTTATTGTTTTCTTAGCAAAAGTCAACAGGCCCCCAGAGTGGGAACGGTATCCGCGAGTAAGGGTTTTAGGGTACAACTCAAAACGTTCTTTGTCCTCTACCCTCAAGCTGCGATCGGATTGACGGTGCCCTGACGTTGTGGGCAAGTCCTTGGTCTTCAAGGTTTTACACGGATATTTCACTCCAATAAGAACAACTTCATGCTCGAATCCGTGCGAAGAAGTTATCGAACGCTCAAATGTTTGTTTCACCAAATCTCAGTTGTTTGTTTCACCAGATCTCATTGGTTGTCGTGGTTGCCCAGGGTCGACCGATGTCTCCCATGGTTGGCGCACAGCAATGTATAACACATGAAGGTTCAAAGTTGCATGATGGCGTTCTTTCGAATAATGTGAAGTGTGAGGCATACAACCAACCCAACGCAACGCAAAAATACCTGATAGCATCAAGTGGGACAGCCAAAGCTGTGCAAAGCTCCCCATGCTCAGCTGAAGCTGCGCAGTGAGCCTGTGTTTGTCTGCTTAAAATGAGTTTGTCTCGGTGTTTTCATGTGCTTCCCAACAGGGTCGAGGGCCTTCCGGAGGGCTTCTCACAAGGCATGCGGGTGTCCCTGACTGAGGGGAGCTGGAAAGGAGTATTGGCCGAGGTGTTGGGCCCTGGGTCTGAAGTCGGCACTATCAAAATTCAATTCCAGAGGAAAGCATCTCTGAGTGACATTCGGATTGATGGAAGCAAGCCGAAAGAGTGGATCTTTGATGTGGATCCCTGGAAAGTGAAACCCGTGGAAGCAGGATGTGTTATCGCCTGATTTCTCTATTCGGGCGAGTGGGCTACGCCGGGACTGTGGCTGCTTGTTCAACGTCATCAGAAAAGCTGGCTGGCTGCCTGTTCAGCATCGTTAGGGAAGATGGCTGGCTGTCCAACGTCGCCAAATGGGGGATGAGATGTAGCAGAAGGTATTTGAATAACCTGCCTGTCATGCTGATCTGCACTATCGAAACGAATATGACTACACTGCTGTAATTGGGTGGGAATCAGGCAGTAGAATGAGATGGAGAGTAAGAGATGCCGAATCAAATAATACATGATGAACCTTGGATGCCAACCGTTATAAAAGGAGCCGACAGGGCTTGTCGGCTCAGTTTTAGTACAGCTCAAAACATACCACCAGCAAAGCTGAGTGTCAATTACATACATCAAACCGAAGTTGTAATGCAACACAATGAGTTATTGCTTATAGACCGAAGGGTCAATGCATATATCAGTATCAGGCCGAAGATCCAATACATCCGGAATTCGGTCACCTCTTGGTAATTACATCCCTGGACTTATCATATATGCCTCAAACCTTCGTATTACGACCGATCGTTATACTCCCTTCTTCCTACCAGTTTCAGTCTGTGGATAGTTAGCATGCCGATCCATATACCATTCGCACCCCTGGACATTTTTTGGTATAAGTGTGCCGCGTTCATGGACACTTCTGATCTGCGTTAGAATAGTTTTCACTTGATCAATATTTGCTGCTGGATTTGGCATAGCGACACCTAAAATCCGTCACCTGCCTCATCCTAGAGTAGTCTGGGTGACCGTCACTCGTAGGCCGAAACCTAATACCTGAACTTAAAGTCAGGCATATGTTTATCTCTTTGATCTTATCGATTCGACCGTTCTGATATCGAAATCCTAACCTAGGGTATAACGATATAACGACAAATAGATATATATTATGGCCCTGTATATCTAGCAGGTTTGGTTCGCACCATCGCTTTTACACTGCTTCTACTATGAATGGCTAAACGCCGAACGCTTGGGATGGAGTGAGCGGTCGCTAGGGGAGCACGCGCGGTTCAGTGGTATGGCCTAGGCAGCTTGGTTGATTGAGCGACTTCGCGGACGGTGCACTTGGGCGTTTTACGATTTGATTTTACCTTGATTGGATTTTGCCGTACTTCCGGTCGATATCACACCGTTTGCGGTAACCGGGAATCCATTAGACCACACGACTTCTTTGAGTTCTTCGTCCTTTCCGCAAGTTTACGCTCTCGACGACCACCACCTCTTGGCCGCCACCACCGCGACCGCTTCCCGATCACACCCGCTTGCTCCACCCCTACAGTCATTTCATCATGGTAGCCACCAGATCGACATCGAGCGCTCCTCTGCGGAGGAGGAACCTAGCAACAATTTTCGACCAAGTAACGGGAAGGCCAAAATAATTATACACAAAGGGTGGATATATACAGGCCAACCCGGCAAGAAACAACGAGTGGGAGGCAGAGGCCACTCAGCATATCACAGTCTAAGATGAGATAATAAAATAACTTAGGGGTGTTATTATCCGTCGGAACTGATGGCGGGCAAGATGCAAGTGACGCCACAGGGCGAGGGGTGACACAGGAAGAGACAGTCACCCCCAGTTTATGGGGGGGCGAAAGGCTGTCTCTCCATGACCAAGCTGCTGCCCGACATGCAGCCACTCCCGGGACTCCGGCGGCAACTGTCAATCCGGCAGCGGAGACGTCCGCTGCGACGTTCGTAGCGGCTGTCCGAACTTTAATCCGCACCAGGCACGACGAGAAAGCCGCCAAGTTCGTCGCCAAGAAATGTTTCGGTCTGAAGGACGAGCGCTTCCATGGTGACGAGAAGAACGTGCACGTCATTTTTACCCGCATGGTAGCTGCTCTTCGCGAGGCTTTTGCTGGATTTGGCACAGTGACACCTAAAATATGTCACCTGCCTCATCATAGAGTAGTCTGGGTGACCGTCACTCGTAGGCCGAAACCTAATCCCTGAACTTAAAGTCAGGTATATGTTTATCTCTTTTATCTTATCAATCCGACCGTTCTGATATCGTAACCCTATATTGGGGTATAACGACAAATAGATATATATCGGCCCTGTATATCTAGCAGGTTTTGGTTCGCACCATCGCTTTTACACTGCTTCTACTATGAGTGGCTAAACGCCGACGCTTGGGATGGAGTGAGCGGTCGCTAGGGAGGCACACGCGGTTCAGTGGTATGGCCTAGGCAGCTTGGTTGATTGAGCGGCTTCGCGGACGGTGCACTTGGGCGTTTTGCGAGTTGATTTTACGTTGGCTGGATTTTGCCGTACTTCTGGTCGATATCACACCGTTTGCGGTACCCGGGAATCCTTTAAGTCCACACGACTTCATCGAGTTCTTCGTCCTTATCCGCAAGTTTACGCTCTCGACGACCACCACCTCTTGGCCGCCACCACCGCGACCGCTTCCCGATCACACCCGCTTGCTCCACCCCTACAGTCATTTCATCATGGTTACCACCAGATCAACTTCGAGCGCTCCTCTGCGGAGGAGGAACCTAGCGACTATTTTCGACCAAGCTGCTGCCCGACATGCGGCCACTCCAGGGACTCCGGCGGCAACCGTCCCTCCAGCGTCTGGACCCCCTGCGGCATTCGTGGCAGCTGTCCGTAGGTGGTGTGCTGGATTTGGCACAGTGACACCTAAAATATGTCACCTGCCTCATCCTAGAGTAGTCTGGGTGACCGTCGCTCGTAGGCCGAAACCTAATCCCTGAACTTAAAGTCAGGTATATGTTTATCTCTTTTATCTTATCAATCCGACCGTTCTGATATCGAAACCCTATATTGGGGTATAACGACAAATAGATATATATATATATCGGCCCTGTATATCTAGCAGCTTTCGTGGCCGAGGACGAGCAACTGAGCGACCTCTTTGTGCTCGACGACGCCAGCATCACGGTGCGGGCGGAGAGCAATCAGCTCCTCTTCTCCACCCTTGAGCTCCTCGTGCATCCTTCCAGTCCAGCTTCGGACTGGTTGGAGAGTTCTGCTCAGACGTTTCCCGCGGATGGGAAACGGGTTCTGCTCGAGTTTGCGCGTAAACTGCTTCATGCCGACGCACCCTTCCAGGGGACGTCGGACTTGCTGGCAGTTGAGCTAAAGACACTAAGCGATATGTCAGATGATTTATTATTTACTTAGGCATATGGCAGTGCACTGGAAGGTTATCAAAATGATACCTCCAGATACTAAGTAAATCAGAGCAATGCTGGTATAATCAGAGCAATGCATGTTTAGTAATCTCTATCAGCTACACCAGTGTCAAGATGAGTTCTGAATCTGTGAGATTTACTGAGATATGCATTGAAGTGTGATAAAGTTTCTGAATCAACTGTCAAATGCATAAGTAGGAGATGAAGTTGCTCCAGCGATATGTGAGAGTGGATGGATTGTGCTCAACAGTCACCAGCTGTTATAATGAGCACAATATTCTGCCTTCGGGTCTGGAGATATCTCCATCCAGCCCTACAGCATGTTGTCTTATCCTGCTCCCATATCTATCGCCATCTCTGACATTCCACACGCACATGTGTTTGTGGAATGGTATCTATGCATTATACATGCGATATATTGTCACTTACATTGATCATGTACACTTGCTGATTTAGTGTAATGTCAATATATCTAGAACATGTACTGACATAAATAATGGTGTATGTCAGGGATATGACCGATGACATGTGTGTCATACGTGTCATACATGTCATACATATCATGATGTCATATCATGTCATGTCATGCCATGCCATATGTTATAATGACATACAGTCGTCGAGTATCGTCAGTACGGTCGACTATGACATGTACAGTCATAATATCTGTCATCCACTCACCATGAGTGACATCTGTCATCGAGAGGATGAGTACAACATCTCGATGATGAAGCAAGACAAGTTCTTGAAGAACAAACTGTTCTGAGAGGACGCGTCTTCGCTTCAAGCATGAATTGAACACCATGCGCGGGTATCAACAGGCTAATTCGACCAGCCGATACTGTTAGTTCACCCAATGTTCTCGGGTTCACAACCCGATAGTGGTAACGCTTATGAAGCGTGAGGACATTGAGCTATATGAGGAGCATTGTGCTCAAGCAGATGATTCTGGACACCAGAGACTGCACTCATACCCACTAAATACTTGTTGCGAGTTGCTACAGTTCAATAGCAGCCGCATAGTCTGAAAGGTTGAATATCAACCTTGACAGTGGTATTCTCCGTCCACGCGACGAACGAGGACACATAAGTGTGTGCAGCAGTAGATATATTGTATATTGTATATTGTATAGTGTGTGTGTGACAGGTTCGCGCATACATACCGGCGACAGCGATCGCACATATACGATCATCTACAAGTGAATAATAACATTCGCTACAATAGTCGACAGCAAACGGAGTGCGCGAGGAATTATCATCGCGAACGCATTCGCAGGTGATATCACTCGCAGAAACATCGTCAGAAAATAATCAGCGACAAGGTGTGCGCACTGCGTACGGAACGCACATACATGCTGTCATCATTTCGCAGGGTTGGTACGATATGCGACAGAAGGACGCGCGATGAAAAAATCATCAGTATATGTGATTCGCATCAGCTTCGGCAGGACGCACGGAGTTTCGTTATACGCGCGATGGCATTCGTACACCGGCGACAGCAATGTTCGCTATCCGCACAAATCGTTCAGTGCAGCGCACGCACATGATAATTTCATTATTTTGCAGATGATTTACAAAAATCGCTCATCGACGCGCACATACGATGATTTAGCTCGTCAGGAGATGCGCACCTGCTATGATTTCATCATGCGCAGGGGACGCGCGATGAGGGCGCATGATCCGTAATACATCAACATGCAGCGCGCCATTCAATATGTGTGACGCGCGCACATAGCATGCAGAAATGATGTTCGTTCAAATACTGGCAGATGTACATACAATGGACGCACAATATAACATCAGATGAACATTGATGCTGTGCAGTCATATGTGTATTGTACCATGCAGCATACACCATACATGCAGCATACAGCATGCAGTATACAGCATGCAGCACAATTCCACCATGTTATACTGCGACATATGCACCATTCACACTGTTATAATTATCAGTTTGGTCATAAATGTTTGACATATATGCACACATATATACATCCAACTTGATCACGATAACAGTTGGCATACATAGGCATATATTAACAGTGTATCATGGAAGTATTGCAAGATTAAAAAGTAAGGACCTATCTTGAAATCACCATATAGTTCTGTCGATCGACTTGGTGACTGTCTGTCCGCGCCTAACCGACCATAGGTTTGTACCCTATGGAACCGGGGGTTGATCAAGCAATACAACTATGTTACACTGTAGATATGCACATCTTACATACATACCAGATGTTGCATCAATATATCACATAACAGACCTGCTGTGCAAGTGTAAGCTATAAATGAACCCACTTGGTATAAGGTGCCAATCTTGATCATGAAGACAGTAATTAGCTCAGTATTTCCTGACGTAGGATTTGGGATGGAATACTGTTCTACTGTTGATCAAAGAAAGGAATACTCACCGGAGCCATTTGTGAAATATATCAATCAACTCGTCATTCATCATGATGAGATATGCAGGATTACAACTTACTAACCAAATTGATGTATACCATACTAGCTACATGCTGTCCAGTGGTATACAGATTATCTTATATGATAAATCAATTTGCTTTAAGTGTACTAAATCAGCAAGTACCTGCATAATGCACAATCACTGACACTATGTTGACATTCACTGATTCATTAAGTGAAATGATCAACTATAATATCAACCACGTGTATGATAATGTAGATACCATCCAACAAACACATGTGCGTGTTGGATGTCAGTGATGGCGATAGTTATGGTAAACAGGATAAAACCACATGCTGTAGGGCTGGATGGAGAATATCTCCAGACCCGAAGGCAGTATACGGTGTTCATAATGCAGCTGGTAACTGCTGAACACTGTCCATACCTTTACTATCGCTGGAGCAACACCAACTTCTACATTGCATTCTGACAATTGATACAGTTCTGATCAGTTCAAATGCATGTAACTCTCTCAGATCAATAATCATATTGACAGCTGATAGAGGTTATTATAGACACTGCTCTGATTCATTTATCAAGCTTTGTTCTAATTTACTTGGAATCTGAAGATATCACTTTTATACTCTTTCAGTGCACCGCCATATGCCCAAGTAGATGATAGGTTACTGACAAGTTATCACTTAAGTGACTGCACTTAAAGTTGATACACTATATATATATATCATTAGGGTTTGGTCTATTTGTCATGGGTTTCAATCAGCAAAACCCAATGTACCAAATATTGACCATACATATATTTTCACATACCAACATGAAAAATGACAGATTCCATTTCATGTATTCAGGTGAGATATATTTCAGAGGTGTAACAGCTGTATACATTGTAGTATACACCCAGTGCTCACACACTCACTGACTTATAAGTCAAAAAGTGGTGAAAATGGGTAAAAATCTCACACGTATGATTTCAAAATGAAAATTCGGGTCTAATTTTTTTTTCTGATCCAATTTTTTACCTATCAATGGTTTATGCCAAAATATTTCAGCACTTGTAACACCCTAATAATCACGTGCAAAAACTAGGGGGTGTAACGTACCTCTCAAGTATCACGTGGTAAACAGTGACATGCTAAATGCAGTTTTGCTTCATTCCTTCAGGAAATGTTCATACTGCTTAAATTTGATATAATTAGGTGTTACTGGTACCATGTAACACCCTAAGGTCACTGTAGGTGATGAGGGTCACAGTAACCCTACACACCCTAAAATACCACTATATACTAGTGAACCACACTATATTTGACATTTTTGGCCATGCTGAAATCAGTACATTCATGACCAATATATCGGGCAACAACCCAATAACTGTACAACTGCTTCCTATAAGGATTGCATGCTGCTTAATGAGGTAATAGGCACTTGATAACTGCCTACGAAATTCACACTTCCTTGAGGGGGGAAGAAGGTGGAACCACATATATACTTCACCTCATTTACATCAATGTACAAATATAATACATGTACAATATACAGATATATATATATATCACACACACACATCTATTTTATATTCCGATATGGTGATTTCTGATGGATTGCTTTTGATAAAACCACTGCATCCACAAGCAACGTTGAAATCTGTACAACGTTAAACCCACCGTCACTAATAAAGTGTAAACTCGGATGGGAAACTACATCCCAATGACTATAAGTTGACTATTGCTCAGCATTTACATTTTCGAGCAGTTTTTGGAATGCTTAACTATATATATATAATATAACCTGATACCATGCTTAATTGCATATCTTTGGATCAGAAGATGATAGTTATATAATGTATATATATATCCCACCTGATACACTTTGGCACTATAGCCATACATAAGAGTGGGAAGGACAGGTGCATCGCTGCAGGACTGGTTGATATAAGCCCCTGTACTGAAGGCAGAATGTGGCACCCGAATAACAGCTGATAACTGTTGGGTGACCACCATGCAAAACCTTCCAGGCATAACTCCTTCGTCCTAGGATGCAAGTGAATTGTTCATAATATGTTGACATCACATAAAAGCATTCTGAGGATTCCCCTATATATTCATATGAGTTGTCATCACTGCAAATGACATGGGGTTCGAATCGTCGAAATGAGTATAACTCCGATGAATTCATTAGTACAGAACAGCTGCTGAGATTATTCCTCCGGCTGGATTGCAATCATTCACAATCCCTGTACATTCCGGTGACATATTTTGCACTGGACTGATCACCACATTTGGTATAATCTGTGATAGATAAATCATCAGAAAAAGCGTTGCAATCAGTACAATGCTGTCTAAACTCATCACGAAGATGAGTAATATATTTCATCAGATGTAATAGTAGAAGGCACAATGTGACCTGCGCTAAAATCGCGTATGCTCGGGCACTGTATTGTGACCTGCGCTACGATCGCGTATGCATGGACACAAAATGACCCGTGCCGATGACGTGGACACATTCAACACAACCCCCGGTACGAGCGGACAAGGTTGGCTGCCACATCATCACATCTGAAATCAATAAATCATTCAGAGAGAAGGTGTTGACATCAGAACAACACCATTATACATATAGTCATGAGGAGTTTAAAGAAGACACAGTCCCTCCGATTTTGACAACATGGTACACATATTACCATGCTCTCTGAGTATATATTTGATATCCCACAGACAGCATACGATGATGGTAATAACAAACCACTTCGCCGCTGGAGGGTAGTGTTGCATTTTGTACAGCACATGCATGGGCGCGATATGACCCACGCTGATGACGTGAATTCGGGCTGCATCCCAAAAACTGCGATGCACCTTCGGTGCAATGGGCTGCATCCCGAGAACTGCTGTCCAGCTTCATCGTAAGCTACCACGTCATCACATATGAGGTCGGACCTCTGTTGTATTTAAATGGCGCCTGACAACCGCCTAGCAATCTACACTTCCTTGAGGGGGGAAGATGATAAGCTAAAAAATAGAACTAAAACCCAAATAAATAATAAAGACAAATAATAAAACAAGTAAGTTGCATCATCGTTGTTGTTTTGGTAATCATGACTATATACAGTCAAACCATGCAGAACTCCATGAAGTTGACACACATATGTATCGAACATTTCTAAGGTCATCAGCCATGACGTACATATGAGCTTGATTTTGAAGACCTAGACATTTGTATACATCTGGTCTAGCATGCATCCAGACTAGAATTGTATATTGATTCGGTGCAAGCACTATGGCCTCTGCCACCTATGATCACTGAAAAAGGGCAACCATTCTTGATATTTCATACATATCATCTGATTGGATCATTAAAGGTGTCAAGAGTACTCAATGCAATATGCAGGCTACGGCCTGAGTACAACACCTAGATAGGTCAAAGCCACCGAGCTGACCAATGCAGCATAAATGCTAGCTGCCTTTGAAGGCAACATAATAAGTCTATTGCCCTTATGTCTTGAAATGTATTGGCATCTCTTTGAGGTAGTCATGCCTGCTGAATAAGCCATACCGGTCATCTTGTCTTCATTGATCATTACATATCTGATCATACCGCCATTGAACAATGCCTATTCTGTGAGATTATTATATCACGAGGCATTTCAGTAGTGCACATCAAAAAAATACAGTGCAGCAGAGATCATCAGCTCTTCATCAGACCTTTTAAGGTTGAGTTGTTGTCAGATGTATTGATTCATCGGACACCACATCTCAGAGATCTATCCATCATGGAAGACAGAATCCATGCAGTCATGGCTATACAGCCTATAACCCAACTGTTGGCAAACAGCCTCTATGCCGCATGGCTAAAGATGGCAAGTCTAACCTTCAATCATTCTTGGGCATAATCGGCCAATTCAGGATATTTATCCCGAAATTCTCCAAGACTGCCGAGCCACTTATGTTTTCCATGTGTCATATGAAAACAGCCAACATACCGCCCTATGACAGGAGTCATCTCCTTCAGCAAGGGAAAGTGGGTTATGCTGTAAAATTGACCAGTCTGATCATCATAAAGGTGACAGATTTGAGAACATCGATTGAAACTTGTATTGAAAATGACTATTCCTTAAGATAAGGTATTGCACCTAAAGGAATAAAGGTTTCATCGTCTGAAATAGGAAAGGAGTTTTTCATTGACTCTAGTTCCTGAATCCAGAATCACATAGAAAATATATTCTATCCTGTGCATATAGAAAGTACATTAGATTCAGATTCTGAGCATACAAGTGGACTTGAATGCACTCGGGTTTATACTGAGTTGCAATTGTCCAAAGTTTTATTCTGATATCACTACTTATTTGTGGAATAGCATACAATGGTATAAACCATTCACATAAAGATTGACATCATACTTGTGGTTTCATATCATTTTGGCACATAAAACACGCATGCTTCATTGAGGAATTATGACTCTTTGAAAGCTCATTCTGGAATGTTTTGAAATTTGTCGCTTTATCCATTAGGCCACGAAACTTGGGAAAAGCCATGGCGGGACTACTCGAACCCGCAATCTGCTGATGGTTTCCAAGCGCAGTTCATTCTCATTCTGGAAATGACACATTCATCATTCATACTTCTTTACCATGACAAGTCTCTGAATAGTGTATGCCCAAAAATAAAATGGGTACCATTGAGATAAGTGATCATGTACTGAATAAGATTCATATATACACATATCACTAGGCGATGCCATGTTCTAGTCACAATGAAATGACATACCAGCCATTCATCAAGTACGGAAACACAGCTCGTAGTAAATTGTTGTCATTACAGACACTAAATCTGTGAGCCTTTTACGATAGTAGAGAAATGATATTCATATTCTTGATTGACCCTCTATTAGCTTCCATACCAAAGTGAGCTTCGATACCATCACTAGTTTCGTTGTTCATTATGACAATCATTATCCAGAAACATTGTCTCAAGTTAGGCACTCTATTGTGATCCTGAACCAACAATGTATGTGGGCTGCAACCCAAAAACTGCATATTGAATCATAGTGAATTGACATTGGCATTTGACATCATCTGGCATTCGCCACATTCAAAAGCGTCAGGCATGTTGCCGGTATGACGTAGAGAGAATCGGTGTCCATATTGACATTGTTACCTCGAAAGCACTTGATTCGATGAGTAATCTCATCCTGATTTTCTATCAAACCATTTTTCACATAACATAATAATTGACTGGCATTCTCCATCACCATCTGATTGGTTTGATATACCTCTTTTTAAAAAAGGGGGAGGAAGGAGTATAGATTCATTCATTCTTCATACAGCTGCGACAAATTGATTTTACATAATTGTGATTTTGCTTGGAAGATTAAAAATCTTATGAAAAGTTCCAGCATCTGTGTATAGCAGTCATAAAGTTTGATGACACGGTACATCATGCCGATTGAAGCATCAAATGAAGTCTTTGTTTGACTTACTGACACATGAAGTTCATTATGAAGAAATCATAGATGCATATTTCTCCGGCTCTATCATATTATATAAAGGGCACTGGCATAGGAGAACGATGGTTTTTTAAATGTGAATAAGCTATATTGTAAGCTTACGACCATTACTTCAACGTCAACAGCCTGAGATGCTGATTGTTGAATTTCAAGAGTTGAAGGATTCGTTGAATCAGCCTTGGTAACATGTGTTTTGATTGATGAATTGTTGATTCATGGTTTTCCCCCAAATCTAGAGAAGCTGGCGCACAAGTTGTTGCCAGTGTCTGAAGGAAAGCATTAGAGCCAAGGATTGCCATCTGTGCCAATCGGTAACGTGGAAAATTTGTCGCCAACATGGGGGTTTTTGTCGCCAAGGGCTTTTTTGTCGCCATTCGGGACTTTTTGTCGCCGCGACAAAATGTGTTTCCGGGAGACATTTTGTCGCCATGGAACAAAATGTCGCTCGGGGAGACATTTTGTCGCCATGGCGACAAAATGCCATTATGTGGGGAAAATGTGTGACCATGGCAGGAAAACGGAACTAATGCACTAACTGAATACACGAAATAAAATTCAAGTGGAAGGGACGTCAATACAGGCATTGGAATAACAGGACAATTGGAATCATGGCTAATGTAAATATTAATACGTACGGTGCGCGCTACAGTAATACAAGAACACTAAGATAACACATTTCCACACTAGTTATTTTGCGGCCTCTGCAGCTATTTTCATTTTCATGGTTTTGGGCTTGTTATGCGGGAAAGCCCTCTCAAGCATGCCATGAATATCAAGACAAATTTGCAAATGTTGCACAGCAAGCAGATGTTGGCATACTCTGCAGTGCCAAAACCAGAAACAGGTGCAGGAGTCCCCGTCGATAGGGCACTGGTGGTTGCCCCCCTCATTCTCGTTAAGGACCACCTCGCAGATGTCTGCGCTGTATTTACGAATTGTGGGCATATCCTTGAAAAAGTTGCGCGTGTTTACTCCACGCATAAGATCGCGTTTCTTGCGCACGCGCAACTCGGAAACCTGAATCTGGGTGTTTTCCAGGTTAACATACCAGAATTCGAAACCATCCACGCGTTCAGGATATGTAAAGAAATTACGCTCAGATCCGACACCACTGACCAGCTGCACAGCCAATTCAATGAAGACGGTGGGAATAATGTCCAGACCATTTTGAATTTTAGAAGCGCAGTGGAAGGCTTGCATCTTGAGCAACTTAGGGATGGAAACGGTCAAGACAGTCCAATGAGACGCTTTTTTCGAAACATACCGTGGAAGTTCACGATGGGTACGCTCTGGGGCCTGCGTCTCAGGTTTGATGCCGGCAATGGTGGTTGCACCTCGATGCCAGCCGACGTGAATTCCGTGAGTGAAGTTATGAACTGCTTTGACAAAGTCGGCCAGGCCGTTAATCAGCCAATCATTCCTGGCGACATCAGCAGTCAACGAGAATTCCTCCGTGGAAACACAAGCAAGCAGAGTAAGGCGGTCTTCAATTACAGCGGACTGGGCTTCCTTTGGCACAAATTTAAGCATGTACTCGAAAAACTTGCGCCGAACGTGTTCAACGTCCTTTGGGTTTAAGGGCTCCTCTAGAGAGCCGGGGACGGCGAGATTAAATAATGCTGCGCTCAGGGAGCGCATGGGGTAGGTCACCGATTGCGACAGAGATGGGCAGGTCAATATTCCAGGCGAGATGAGCGTATTTGCGCAGTCCACGAAGGCCAGTCTGATATGAGAAGGTGCTTTCGGACTTGGCAATTGCGAAGCAATATAAACGGAAGCTGTGACGTGGTGCATGCCGTTTATCGTCCAAAGACTTCCAAAGATGAGGTTGGGGGAAGTGGAGGGTGTCAGTCCCAAAGTCTAGCAAGACGTATTCGCCGGCCTCAATGCCGAAAGTGCCGTCAGCCTTGACGGTGAAGATGTTCAAGGGCTGCTTACTTTCATGTTCAAGGCGAATATGTTCGGCGACGGCTTTGCAGGACATAACCAGGGTAGGGCCGAACTTGTCAGATCTGCGTGGTGGCAAATACGGACCGGGAATTACCCCAGCGCTGAGAAAATGAGTGGACATAATACGCAATGAGAAGAGAGCGAGATTGCGTATGCACATTGGTGCGTACCGTTCGTAGTGCATAATAAAAGTCTGAGACGGATTAATGTCTTTGTAAAAAGCTTGGAAAGCCTCCTGAGAGTCAGGGATCCCGTGCTCGTTGAGATATGCTTCCAAAGCGGCGACGTTGTTGATGGTGCCAACAGCTGCGTCAGCGCCGCGAGATATCGTCTTTGCACGGTTTCTAACCTGAGCTGCAGTCGGGAATCTTTCTTTCGTCTCGGGGTTACCGTCCCAGAATTCGGTGACGAGGTTGTTGAGGACAAGCATTGGACAACCCATATGTTGACGAAGAAGCTCATCAGTGCGTGCACGAAACGCAAGAGGGATTCCTACCTCTTTGGTTTCTGGGTTGACCTGCTCTGTGTGTGGAATACCATTCCACGCAGCTTTGAAAGCGACTGCACCTGTATCGTAATAAAATTTGATAGCGTGCTCGCATTTAAGATGCGACTGGCAGGCATACGTGCTGGACTGCCTACTCTGAGTTTTCCTGATATAGCGAAGGCCCGTTGCATGAAGTTTTTTAAGATGAGGCTTGATGGTGGGAAATTCAGGCCAGCCGGAAAGAGGCTTCCAATCGACTGGTGCGCGCAGAGATTTGGCAACACTGGTAGAGGCTGCAAGCTGGTCAATGCAATTGCGAGGGGTCTTTTGTGGCCGTGGGGAAACACCATCATCAGAGCCAGAATGATAATCTGCGAGCGCCCAACCTTCTTCGGTGTTATCGTTTTGACTGAGCCAAGGACCGTTGAAAAGTGTGATAGCCGTTTCGTCCATGGCGTACCAAGTGTTATTAGAAGTTTTGAAGTGAAAGTTTGCGACATACTTCTGATCATTAACAGGCGTTCAGGAACGCGAGAATCGAAAAGTCGAGTATCACTCTACCTCTACAGTATCCCAAAACACGGGGGCAACGAAAGGTCAAGCGTTTTAAATCCACCACGCAAGTAAGTGGATCCGCATCTCCACGCCTAGCGATTGCCGGGAATTGGGCGCAGACGAGACCTTCGACATACTTTGTGTGACCAGGGGGAGTACAGTATGGTGTGACGTCGCGTCGGTAGACGAACGGGCTGACGATGGGCCCTACAGTAGCCGATGCAGAATTTCCTGAGGGAAAATGTCAGAACAAGATCCGAGAAGATGTTTCTATGGGTTCGGGTCATTTTTTCTCAGGAAATTCTGCATCCAGCGGAACGATTCTGCAGCCGACCCCAAAATTCTGCATGGCGACAAAAAAACCATCGATGGCGACAAAAAGGAGAGGGTACCGTGCGATTCAGGCATCGAATTCCATAACAGCAAAGCCGAGTGAGTGAGATCCGCCGCTCTAGCTATTTGCCTGTCATTCCTTCCAGGTTCATGACAAGAGACCATTCATCAAAGTCATACACCAATGCATAAATCACATGTATGGTTGCACAGTTTGTATCCGAATGCAATTCCATAAAGGTTAACCTCTTAGCCGGTAGCCGTTACGATATCGTAACAAACCACCCGCGGTCCTTTTGGTTTCGCATGCACGTGTGCTCACCAAAAAGGGTTAGACGAACTCTAGACATCGTTTCGTCTAGAGGTGACGAAACGATGTCTAGTACCCTAGGTTGTAGATACAAACCTAGGGTATGTGTGCATACCTAGGGTATGTGTGCATAGTGAGCATGCATGCATCACTCCATGGCAGATTTGTATGGGATACACATACACTCTTATCATATTCATAACAATTTGAACCGACAATAATGCTTTTTATAGCCAATTTTGAAACGGAAATCGGCTCAAATCTGCATGATTTAGACAACTTTGACATTGATATGAATGTGCATGACCATATATGTTCAGGGTATGCCACATTCAACCATCACATATCGATATATGGGTGCTAAGGGCTATACATCCTCGCTTATATGTGAAATACACGCAGACTAATCGCTTAAGTATGGAAAACATTGCTTAAGTATGAAAAACATTGAAGAATCGCATGTTTTTTTCATGTTTTTTTCGTAAAAAGGCCACGTATATCGAGATGTAGGCACATTTAACTCAACATATGACTGACAAAAGTTTAAACATGGCCAAGGCCGATAGCATCGTACTAACGGCAACCGCTTAAGAGACCTTAGGCGACCAAGAATCGCTTTTGCGTAAAGTCGATTGCTAAAAATTGGAGAAGTTTTGCTTGTATAATCGGTATATCTCACGATATATATGCCATAGATGTTCATACAATAGCTCAATTTGTAGTTGCGATAGGTGTCGAAAACATATATAATCACCGTGGCATGCTTATGTATGTGAGCACCACACCCGCTTCCCACACAAAACATGCATTTTTGGCCGGAAATAGCGTTACCGGCTAAGAGGTTAAGCATCTAGATAGCAACTCTGGCCAACAAAACGCCTTCTTCCTGTCTTCGGATATCTTGAGCATTCTCATTTCCAGCTCCATTGTGGTCGAAATAGCATCATGCCTGTGCCTCGCCGGGACGCTGCTCCTCAAAGCCGCACACTTGAGGCGAGCCTTACGAGACAATGACCTTTGGCATGTGGGGCGTCAACCCCTTATCAAATCCTGAACGCTTGTTAACACCTGGATAAATTTAACATGATGCAACTTAAGTGGGATTATAAGTTCCACATAATCATATTGTCTACGTATGCTGAAGGCATAACTGCCGCATATGGTCACGATAGGTCGTAGCTTCTATAACATTGTGGCTTCTGAGTCAATAAGCTGATAGCCGATGACTTTGGCCAATGATTGCCGACCGAATAGGGCTGCATAACTGCAGGGCTGCATCCCAAGAACTGCAGGGCTGCATCCCAAGAACTGCAGGGCTGCATCCCAAAAACTGCAGGGCTGCATCCCGAGAACTGCAGGGTTACATCCCTAACATTTTTACCCTGCATCAAATTGATATGACAGGAGCAGGAATTGATCCTTCCTTGCTAAGGTGTAGTGAGCCTTGTACCAAATCATACCCTTGCACAGATACGCATACATGCGGGTACCATATCTGTGGATAAATAAAAACTGCTATGCTACCTTTGCCAGACCGTGGTTTGTCATTCGGATCTTATGGCCATTAATCCGCAGCTACCGGATACTGAGGTGGACGGAGTTGTGATCCTGAGTTATGATTGACACACATAACTAAAACGAATTTCACATTAGTACGTTGTCGAATCCACTCTATGAAATGTTCGTCAGAGCGCGCGTACCGGACCGAAAAATAAAAGGAGCACTGGGGCAGATCGGGTGAAGGATTTAAAGTGGACTCATAGAGACCCTCCAATATCTCGTTAAGCAGGGCCCACTCCGTTTGCATTAAGCCAAGCCCCAAAATCGGGCTCTCCATAGGATTTCTGTGAACTTCGGGGGAGTAAGCTCTCTGAAGGGAGGAAGAGGTGGATGCATTATATAAAGCCGTAAAAACATACAGTAATCACTCACATTTAAGGAAACTCGACGTTAAGGAAATAGCCAGCGTTTCGGGGGGGGGGGGGTACCCAACTCGATGAGAAAAGCTGGCTGGATTTTCCGACTTATGAGATGGCCTGAAATAAGGAAAATGACCGCTGGCTGCCTAGCTGGAGAGGGATGTCTTAAACTAAGAAAATTTAGCCGGGAAATTGACAAATATGGTATATTTGACGGGTTTTCATGATTTTTTGCACAAAACTTGTTTTAAAGGTTTAAGTTCCTGATAGTCTGTTTCAGATATAATATCGTCATCAAAATCTTGCTTTAATTCTTTAAGCTGCGCACGGCTCTCAGGGTCCATTTTCTCGGAAAATGAACACCTTAAGATAACGGGCTGGCTATGGAAGGTGTCCACGTGGATGGTTATGGAATTCGCTGGCTGGCTCACGAGATCGCGGTCCACTATCCGATAGCGTTCTCTTATGACGCTGACGCTGGCGGGGGGTACCCAACTCGATGAGAAAAGCTGACTGACCTGGATTTCTCTGTTTTCTTACAGGTGGGTGATTACTGTATTCGTTTTTAATTCGTCACTCTGAAATACGATACGAACGGCAGCGCTATATCTGTCCGTAACGTAAACCTCGGAAGATACCTTGAAACGTCACTCTGAAATACGATACGCAATTCATGGGGGCTACATCCTAAGAACTGTAAGGCTAAACGCCTAAGGTGAGGGTTTAAAAGTGGACTCAGTTCCCCCCAATATCCCAAAAACACCTTGAGGGACGCCTCATCGGTGTAAGAAGACTGGTACCAGCTCAACAACAAAGACATCAAAGACATATACAAAGGTATGCACCCTATATTGTGAGGTCACAACTCTTCTAAGAGGGGAGATTCGTCAGGGATATGACCGATGACATATGTGTCATACATGTCATACATGTCATGTCATGTCATGTCATGTCATGCCATATGTTATAATGACATACAGTCGTCGAGTATCGTCAGTACGGTCGACTATGACATGTACAGTCATAATATCTGTCATCCACTCACCATGAGTGACATCTGTCATTGAGAGGCTGAGTACAGCATCTCGATGATGAAGCAAGACACGTTCTTGAAGAACAAACTGTTCTGAGAGGACACGTCTTCGCTTCAAGCATGAATTGAACACCATGCGCGGGTATCAACAGGCTAATTCGACCAGCCGATACTGTTAGTTCACCCAATGTTCTCGGGTTCACAACCCGATAGTGGTAACGCTTATGAAGCGTGAGGACATTGAGGTATATGAGGAGCATTGTGCTCAAGCAGATGCTTCTGGACACCAGAGACTGCACTCATACCCACTAAATACTTGTTGCGAGTTGCTACAGTTCAATAGCAGCCGCATAGTTTGAAAGGTTGAATATCAACCTTGACAGTGTAAGTACTGTGATAAGTACTATTATATATAGTTACTGTGTATACTATATATTGTGTAAACTTTATGTACACTGTATATTGTGTATGTACTTACTGATTGAGTACACTGAAGTAAATTGATATAAGTTAATCATGCAGGTGTGTATGTATACCAATAGACAACATATAACAAGCATGATGTATATCAATATATTTAGTATACTGTAATCCTGTGCATCTCATCATGATGGATGATGAGTTAAATGGTGAATTTTCACAAGTAGCTCCGATGACTATCCAACCTCTGATTAACAGGAGAACATATGTCCAATCCCAAATCCTCCGTCATGGAACAATTGTGCTAATTCCTGTTTTAACAATCGAGGCTGGCATCTTACACTATTTGGGTTTTCAATATAGCACTGGACTTGCAAGATCTAGCATGTTACACATGTGAATTGCAATATGTCACAGTAAATCATAGGCATGTATAACAGTAATGCACAGCCGCTATCGTGATCGGGCTGTATGCGTGCATGCCAAGCAATAATGCATGGATGTATGTATACCAAGCACAACCGTTATCGTGATCAGGCTTGTATTTATGCATGTATGCATGTATGCATGTATTTATACATGTGTGCATGTATACTGGATTTATACATGTGATCAAGCTGATTTTTATCACAGTATAACTCGTGCACACAATCACAGTATGCTATGTGATAGTGATATGTGATAAGTGATCTGTGATAAGTGATTTGTGATAAGTGATTTTTGCCACGCACTTACAATCATAGCATGTTGTTATTTAACAGGCTGTCACTCGCACACTATCACAGCATTTATGTGTATAACGATGATGATGTCGCACACACGATCTGTGCATAGCATGTGTGTGTATAGTTGGGCCTTATTTTAGCATGCGTCGATCTGTCGTTGTATGCGCCCATTTGGTGCGATTTACGAACATCGCAATTTTACACACTGTATATGTCGCGTGATACGAATTGTGGACGTCGCACGTCAATCTGCATACTTATGCATGCGTCGCACGGTACGAATTATGATCATCGCACATCATTATGTATACTGTACGTGTCACGCGGTACGAATTGCGAAGATCGCTGTCGCAGTTGATGAGATTATGTGCATCTCTGACGCTGTTGATGAGATTATGTGCACTGACGCTCATTTTTCATGTACGCGCTTAATTCTCGCACATCGTACCATAACCTGCGATTATTGACAGCATATATGTACGATATTTATGTACGAATCGTACATCGTGCGCACACCTCGTCGCAGTATATCTTTTGCTGGAATGCTGCTGAATGCGATTATGTCGCGCCGATGATTTTATGCACAACTCCGCTGATCGCTGACGATGTATTGAAGCAAAAGCTGTCGCGTATGTGCAGATATTCGACGGTATGTGCGAACTCAGTCGCGCTGCATACAAATCAATATATATATATATGTGTGTGTGTGTGTGTGTGTGTCTAGTCTGCTGCACACTTGTTCTCGTTCTTCGCCTGAGCGGAGGATACCAATGTCACGGTTCTATGCGAACAATATGTGTGACGCTGCTGTTATTGAACGGTAACAGCAAACCGCAATAGTCTGGTGGGTTATGAGTGCAGCAGTCTGTTGACCAGAAGTGCTTGCTTGAGCCCAATGCTCCTCATATCTCTAATGCTCTCACGCATCTCATGCGTTACCACCATCGGGTTGTGAACCCGAGAGCACTAGGTGAACTTCCCGCATCGGCTGGTCGATATAGCCATTGATGCTCGCATGCTGTTCAGTGCATGCTTGAAGCGAAGACGCGTCTTATCAGGACACTTCGGTTCTTCAAGAACTTGTCTTGCTTCGCCATCTCGATGCCATGTACTTGGCCTCTCGATGACATATGTCACTCACCTTAGGTGGATGACATACATTATGACTGTACATGTCATAGTCGACCGCACTGACAATACTTGACGACTGTATGTCATTATGACACATGACATGACATGACATGTATGACATGTATGACACATATGTCATCGGTCATATCCCTGACAATCTACATGGACACCCACCTAGCCCAGACATTTTCTTAAAATTTTCACTTTTCGAACGATGGATCCTGTAAGTCGTGCACAACTTAAGGATCTTAAGCAGGATTTTGATGACGAAATTATTTCGGAGACAGATTATCTAGAACTGAAGGGCATCGTTCTACATGAAATGTACATGACATATTGGGAGAAGTGATATATTGATGTCACATATCTATAATATCATATGTAATATTTGCAAATGCCAACAATTTTTTCTTAGCTATAAGAAATTGGAGAATCGTATCTTAGGCCGGCCAGCCAACACCAATATTTCTTATTTTGGTCCATGCCATAACCTTCAAAAACCAGCCAGCGATATTCACCAACTTGGTTTCCCTTGAAACGCTGGCTACTTTCTTATCGTCGGGTTTTCTTAACGGTGAGTGATTACTGTAGTGCTCTCGGGTTCACAACCCGATGGTGGTAACGCGTGCGACGCGTGAGAGCACTAGAGTATATGAGGAGCATTGTGCTCAAGCACGCACTTCTGGTCCCCAGACTGCTGCACTCATACACCCACCAATACTTGCAACTTGCACGCAACTGTTACCGTTCCATAACAGTCGTGCCGTGACAGGTAGGGAGCACATCGATGGCTATTTTCGTATTTTGTGAACATGTTCGCGAACATGTTAATGAACATGTTCATGAACATTCCAAATGTTCATTTGGGTCATTTGCGTTCGTCGCTTAGATGACGAATGTGAACCGATGTTACCGATCAACGATCACGATAAATGCTCAGTGAACATATTTGAAAATGACGTGAGCATGAGCACGATCACCGATGTGCGCGATCAAATAAGCGATCAAAATAATAAGCGATCAAATAGCCTTGAAAATTTTCTTGAACATATAGGATTATCCTGTAGTATGTCACAAGGCTCTAGCGTATACCGTAATGGCTACTGCCCCGCAGTCCTTGTGGTAGGAACAAATCGACCATTTGGTCCTACCACGAGGACCATTGTTCTGATAATTTAATTGGCCATCTCCCGTGATTTGTGGTGTCTAACCAATGAAAGGTGGCATATATAGGTCCTATATTAATTTATCTGAACGCTGGTTTGGCCTATATCCATCCCATATATCCATGGCGAACGCATTTCAAACCTCTACACTCAAAATTTTCAAAATGGATTTTTTGGAACATTCAAAATGTGGCAAATTAGTGACTCATCTTCAATATTTTTTTACCAATCATATATCAACACTACACCTGCGCGGATACCATCAAATTGAACCTATACATATGTCCCAATCATATTTGGGCGGTAGGCCCGGTTGGAATGCATATATTGGCTCGTTGGCTCGTTGGCTCGTTGGCTTCCCCTCTAATATATTGGCTCGTTGGTTTCCCCCCTAAAACAGTGGTCACGCGAGCTGACCAGCCAGCCATCATAATTGCTTGCTAGAGGGCATATATCGCAAGGTTGGTGTGTGCGGCACATTAAATCTTCAAGTATATATGTATTGCGAATTTCTGAAAGTCTAACATCATCCAAATATCTTATTTTTCGATTGGCGTGTCCATTTTAGAATGGATGAATGCCAATTTCTAAAGTCCGAAATTCACTAAATTCGGAATTTGCATTGTGTTGAACATGCGCCATGCAAGGCCCGGTATCGCGATTTTTTGAACTAATCGAATAACAATGAATAAGTCATTCGAACTAATCGATTGATATTGATAAGTCATTCCAACTTATCGATTGATATTGATAAGTCATTCGAACTTGTCGATTGATATGAATAACAAAAGCCAGCCCGATTAATCACGATAACTATCGATAGTGCACCTGATACCTATCGATAACACATCCGAGAACAAATTATTTTACAAGGTATTAATAGGGGCCATTAAACTATGTTCTAGGGTCCCTTCACTCACACTCTTGCGTAAATCTGAATGCATCTGCTCACATGCACTAAATGTGCGTTCTACCCAAGCCAGACTAGTAGGGGGAGCTAAAATTTGGCGTGCCATCCTAAACATGTTTGGCAACTTCTCCTTGTGCTCCAACCACCATTTCATGATATCAGTATCAACGTCGTCGCTACCGTGGCAGTCGAAAGGGTTCTTCTGCGTCCTCTTCACGGGCCCCTTTCCTTGTGCGAGCAACACGACCTCGTCGGCTTTATGGCGCTTAGGCCCTTTTCCACGACCACGGCCCATCGATTCAAGAAATGCGGCTGCGGAACTAGTGGCCCCTCCGATTTTACCCCCTCAGGGATATATATGTATCGTCTATACGAAGGCCAAGTGTAGGTTGCGCTCCAATCATTGATCTTAGGATTGACGATATCCGAGAGTTCATTGGTTGGATCGATATATCATGAAATATCATGATATATCAGGATTTCAAACAATGCGCGCCCTGTACAACGGTGCACAATTATCGATATGTACCACGCACGCGACATATCGATTAATCGATTGCAAAAACGTGTTTGAACTAATCGATTGATATTGATAAGTCATTCGAACTTATCGATTGATAATGATATTTTTGATAAGTCGTTTGAACTTATCGATCGGTAACGATAAGTCTGGTTAATCGATTAATCGGACTTATCGTGTTATCGATACCGGGCCTTGGCGCCATGCTGAAATAGAGCGGAAATGATGATGAGGGTGCGAAGTAACCGATTCAGTTATCTTATTTGGTCATAAATTCAAGATGTATAACCATGAGCATCACCGTGAGCCCCCCATGTGACTCCTAATACTCAAAATAACGGTGGTCCTTGTGGTAGGACCACATTTTGTCAATTTTTCTTCAAGCTTTTGGTGAAATTACACCCCTAAAGCGTGTCGTTCAACCACCGCACCTAAAGTCTCAGGGGGGCCGCAGCCGCTGTAAGAAATAAAATTCATTTAACTCATAAATATCATGTGCAAATGTTGCCTGTGCCTCAAATAGTCGATTTAGTGATCGAAACCGCAATTGCCCATTGGTCCTTGTGGTAGGACCATGAATTTGGGTAGTAGCCAGTAAGGGAGGGAATAAAACGCTAAATGCATTTAGTGTTTCTGATGGAGAACCTGAAATATATATATCATACATATATATATATACGCAGGTTGCACTCCAAGAACAGTCGGGCACTCGCAGAGATACGGAGACTAAGATGAGATAATAAAATAACTTAGGTGTTTTATTATCGGACGGAACTGACGGCAGGCAAGATGCAAGTGACACAACACGGCGAGGGGTGACACAGGAAGAGACAGTCACCCCCATTTTATGGGGGGGCGAAAGTCTGTCTCCCCGTGACACCACCTCACCCCGAAGGTGTGAGGTGCCACGATGCCAACTTGCCAGGCCAGGCCTAAGATCCTACGGCAAGCACAAAGGCGAAACCCTAAGGAAACATACATCTTGTGAGACCCAAAGGGATCTTTCTCAACCCAACTAGTGTGGCTCAGCCTGCGTTGGTCTCTAGATGCGTGCTCTAGGGGCTTACGCCCATGCATGTGCTGTGGGGATGACTACTCCCACAGGCCAACCGGCGAATCTAGCCCCAGCAAAGCTCATGTCGACGATGTGGTTGATGGACTCGATTTTGGTGTCTGGTGCATAAGCACCACCAGACACCACCAGACTGTAGCCAGGGGTAAGTTCTCGTAGTCGATTCACCTGCAGCGCGGAGGCAACTGCAGAAATGCGCGAACGCTGACGGTACGAAGCCATGGCCGCTGTAAGCTGGAAAATCTGGAGCCCAATACTTAGGGTTCCCAAACGAAAACGTAACTTTCGCCAAAAATAACCAAATCGAACGATGAAAAAGTCAAAATGGGGTAGATTTTGACGAGGAACACGGCGGTGAGGTCAAAAAATCGTGCGGTAAGCCAATTTTCCGGCAGCAGCGGTGCTGCTGGCCAGAGTGTCGAAGGCGTAAATGTCGGTATAAGAGGTTGGAAAAAAAAACGGTCGTTTCCACAGCACGAAGCCAGAAGGTGTGCAATAGGAAAACGGCTGAAGATGTCGGAAATAAAAGATGCCGTGACGTCGGTGCTGCCGCTAGTGCAATACGGTTGTGCGTAGTGCAATACGGCTGATGTCGGAATGCCTGTGTTGCTGAAAGCTGATAATTGTGCTAAAAGCGAAGGCGTAGATGTCGGAAGCAACCGTCGGAAAATCACGCCGGAAGCAGATGTCGGAATTAGATGTCGGAAGATGTCGGTTCCTTAGATGTCGAAAGCGCGTCACGGCTGATGTCGGTACTAAAAAGATGTCGGGTAGAATCACAGGGCGTGAAGCGATCTTGTCAACGAGTCAACGAGGTACGTAAAAAAAAAAGCGTGTAAGGGCACCATAACCTGATGGAGAACCTGAAATATATATATCATACATATATATATACGCAGGTTGCACTCCAAGAACAGTCGGGCACTCGCAGAGATACGGAGACTAAGATGAGATAATAAAATAACTTACAGTAGGTGTTTTATTAGGGAGGTTCCGATTTTTGTTCCGGATTACGAATTACGCGTTAACGTCATCGCCGTTATGACGTCAATCGTAATCCGGGATGACCTTAACTCGGAATGAGCATCAAATGCAAAATCGATTCCGAAATCTGTCGTGCTCCGAATACTCCGAATTACGTGTGAACGCTGGCCGTTGCTGTCGCTTTTTACAAAATTCTGTCTTTTTCATGCCGACGTGGCACGAATGCGGACGGACGAAGAGACGCTCCGTGGGGAAACGCAAAGCAGACAGACGCTCGATCAGAAGAATCTGAGCAATATTCTGAATCTGCGATTTTACACGAAGTTTGCACCTTAGTTCGTAACTCGTAGTTCGGGACGAAAATCGTCCCGAACGACGTAAGAATTAACACTGGCATCCCGAAGTTCGGGACGTTGACGTTTTCCCGGATTACGAGTTATCGTCATCGGTGTCATGCGAAAAAAGGAATCTATGACGATAACTCGTAATCCGTAACCCGGAATCGCAAATCGGAACCTCCCTATTATAGAGAGGTTCCGCAAAAAGGCATCTTTTCATAATTCGGGACCAAATCCCGGTGCCACGTCGGATTTTGTGTCGAGTCACTTCTTGGGTCCTGGCGTAATTCCAAAATGACGCCAGGGAATCTTTCAGTCTCGCAAAAAACGCGAAATCCATTTTTCGTGTGAAACAGTCCGCAGTCGCAAAGATTTCGAATGCTCTCGCGATATCGAATGTTGTAAATGGCAGCGACGGTCAATTCTCCGCAGTCTTTTGACCGCACTGCAGTAGCATAGCATGTGCACACCACATACAAACAAAAGAGCATCTTTTGGGAGCCAAAATCCGTCACATGCATGAAGCGCACGCGTGATTTTCAATTTATATAAACAATTTTCATCCGAATTCGGGAGCGATTTCCCGAATTCGGACGATTTACAGTGTTAAGAAAAAACGGAGCCCTCAGTGTTAATTTTCATTTCACGCGTAAGAATCTTTCCATAATTCGGAGCAAAATTACGCCAACGTCCGACGTGTCTGGTGAAATTGTCCACGTCACCCGTTTTTTGACCGAATTCGGCTTGCGGAACCTCTCTATTATCGGACGGAACTGACGGCAGGCAAGATGCAAGTGACACAACACGGCGAGGGGTGACACAGGAAGAGACAGTCACCCCCATTTTATGGGGGGGCGAAAGTCTGTCTCCCCGTGAGTTTCGTCCACTAAAACATGAACTTCTCATTAGCGTTTCTTCCACTCTCATTAAGTACGGCCTTGTTGTTTGTTCTTTTAGTGGCGGGGCTATCTCTCAAAAGTAATTAATTAATTAATTAATTAATTAATTAATCAATTATCTATCAAAATTAATTAATTGATTAATCGACTTTGTTTTTTCTCTTTTCACCACCGGGAATCGAGCAAACCAATTGGTTTATTTTTTATTTTTACATAGGTCGTTTTGGGGCAAAATAATTATTTAATTTTAAAATCAATAAAGAATGTTTAATGTTGAAAGATACTAGGCGGATCGATCTCAAAAAGAGATCTCCACTAGGCCAACTGACCGTAGGATCATGTGCGCGACAGTGCTTCGCTTTTTGCATCCCAACATGCCATGCCATAACGCGTGGGTGGCGTCGCGGTAAATCAAAATGTACGCGACTGTAGTGGCACTGTCATCGTTAGCGTCTGGTGATCGTGAGATCGGAAGTTCGTCTGTGTCGCCCGTTGGGATTCGCGCTTTGCTGCTGGTTAAGTAAGTAAGTAAGGTAATTTGGCCAGGTTCCAAATCATAAGGAGCAGAGGTGCAATAGGGCTCCGCGTTTTCGATTTTTGCGTTGTCCACGTGGACCACATCCGAATACGGTAGGTCCAATTTTCATATAAACGTGGCAAATATCAAAGTATCGAAAGTTACAGGCTGTACATGTAAAGCTTTCACATTCCACCTGGATATCCTCATACGAATGGGAGTTCTGCATATGGCATATAAACGTCAAGCCTGAGACAGCCAGTGGGAAGTCCAATACATCTGCTTAGACTCGCCAACTCATCGTCACTCACAAGGCTTTCAGCTTCACACGAACGGGCACTTCTGCCGAGGTGTATTCCTATAGAGGAATATATCTTGGATCGGTCAGCTGCCGTTGAACCAATGAACCAAAGGACAAGTCAAGTATCATCCACGTCAATGTGACATTTACATTTTACCCTCTCTCGACACTCTCTAGTCGACTCTGCCTTTTGCGAAACGTTTCGGATCCGATCATCGAAGACTTTCATGACATCAGCATCATGAGGTGCTGTTGAACTGTCATGCGTGTGGCGCGTGGGTGTTACGAGTTTCGCGAGTAGGAAGAGAAGATCAACAGAAAGCAGGATTATGAAGTTTCATCAATGCAACTAAGGCCCTAAGTACAAACGTAAGCACCTGGATTTCCCAGTTAAAGCTTCTACGTTGACACACCACCGTATACCCATGGATTTCGCCTCTGTGTATACACATTTGGTCGGTGATGGACCTGACAGTCGAGTCACCTCGTGGCCTCTTCTCGACGGCTGGGAAGTGCCCACGGCAATTTCGGCTGTTTACATTCTCGGCATTCCGATAGGCATGTCAATCATGAAGGACCGGGAGCCCTTCAAGCTGAAGGCGTTTTCGTTATTCCACAACTTTTTCTTGTTCACGCTCAGTATGTACATGACAGTCGAAACCCTTCGACAGGTTCGCATTCTAGTCAGCACACGGTGTCCCTCGCTCTTTTGACACTCTCTGAGCCTCCCCATTCAATGATCATTCTCGAACTGATTCAAAAACTGTAGTTAAGTAATCTTTGAGTTGAGAAACAACTTAGTGGGAAGCGACCTTTGTACAGGCGTACCTAAACTTCGGGTGGTCCACAAATTTCACTATCTTCTGCAACAGCGTAGAACAACCACAGCAAACTCCCACTGGGTTCAGTGAGTCCGGTGAAGCGCTCGCCACAATCTTATGGATTCACTATATCTCTAAGGCATACGAGTTTTTTGACACCGTGGTGTGTACTCTACCCACCATATATTTCAAGGGACTACACCGTTCCAGCGTCGCTTCATTGCTTCATCGCTTCATTCTTCATCGCTTCATCTTGCCACTTCTAGTTTCGTGCGCTGTGAGATTGAATTAATTTTTCAGTTACCTAATTCTCTTTGGCACATCAGATCATGATCATGAAGAAAAACAATCGCCAAGTGTCCTTCCTCCACGTGTACCACCATGCAACCACCTTCTTCCCTGTGTGGTATGGAAACGTTCGGTGCGGAATCGTCTTGCCACTTCACTTACCTCCCTTTTCCAGTAAAGTACCCTCTGCGCACGGCTGCACGTCGCAGCTGCTTCAGTGCCCCACCTCCCTAGATCACTGTCCAGCGTCGTCCTCGCGGCCGTTGGACTTGCACGTGCTTACGCCGCGCACTCCTTGATCCCCTCCACGCTGGACTGACGGGCTAAGATACTTCCCTGGGTGCAGATACGGTCCTGGTGGAGAGGCTTACTACTGCTGCGCTCTGAACTCGTTCGTCCACGTTTTCATGTACGCGCAAGCACCCGCCTCTCCCCGGTTCCCACATTTGTGTGTGCGTGTGAGTGCCGGGAGCCTTGCTTGGAGTGTCCGTCGCGGGCGTTGTATGGCGTGCGCGGCAGTGTTCGGGTTTTCCTTTGGCCAATCTCGCGTCTCACCGGGTACATGCGAGTTTAGGGTGTGGACAAATCCCTCACCTACCCGAGTGTTTGGAGTTAAGTTCGCGGTCGTGTGCGTGTTGCACGGCATGAGTGTTCACGGTCGTGTGCGTGTTGCACGGCATGAGTGTTCACGTTCTTGTGCGTGTTGCACGGCATGAGTGATGGGAGACCGAGCATGATCTGTCTGTAAATTGAGCGTCGTGGTGGTTGGGCTCTCGGGCGCTCTTCACGTCTCTGTATGCGCGATGCTGGGTTTGGAGTTCCTGAGGCTTAAGTGGGTGTGTGTGTGTGTGGCTTTTGCTGGCCGATCTCATGCCGTTCAGTGTGTGTGGCTCTTACAACTAACGGGATAATCGGGGGCTTTCTTTTGTCGTCTGATCTCATGCCATTCAGTGTGTATACCTCGTGCTCCCGACTGTAACTCGTGAGTTTGCACTGAACGCTATTTTTCGTCGGTCTCCGATGTGACGAGCCACTGGAGCCCTGCGCCATCTTTGGCCTACCGTTGGGCCTTGGAGCGCCGCTTCCGCGGCCGGCACCGGGAGCTCTCGGGCGCTCGTGAGCTTCAGCCAGCTCGGACCGACGAGTTGTGAATGGTTGAACTGTCACGCGTCACACCAGTGCATGCACATGTCACTTCGGTGTTGCAACTTTGAATATTTTATGTTGCCGCTTGCCCTCCCCTCAGGTATGGATACTACTTCTTTGCCAGCGTCGGGCTTCCCCTTCCCTTCATCAAGAGGTCCATCACTATGTTCCAGATGGTGCAGTTCGTCACCTACATCGTGCAGGTGACGCCCAGTCTCTGGCTTCTCCAGCCTCTTCTTGATGTTTGGAAACCAATTCTTTGAGCCTGCTGTGAGTGGTGTAAGGAGCTATTTTACACCACACAAAAAGGCTTGATGTTATTGTAACATGGTGAGTGCTACTGGATATACGTAAGTGGCATCTAATTCTTTCATGGAAAGTGCCTGTTGCTATAAGTCAGGCATTGTCACGCAGAACTTGTCAGCTCGTTATTCCATTGGCTGGCATCACGAGTGAGCTGCCAGTTGGCAAGGGTGAGTTGGTCGGCCTGCTACACCCGTTGAGCCGCCAACTCTCGATTTGTTGGCTTTTAGCTGGCAAAACGAGCGAGCTGCCAGCTGGCAAGGCTGGGTTGGTTGACATGCAGCGCCAGTTGCGCCGCCGGCTGTTCAGACATTGATTTTCAGCTTGTGACAACCGGGAGGTGCCAGCTGGCAAGGCTGGGTTCGTTGGCCTGCAACACCAGTTGAGGCGACAGAGCCCCTGTCATATGCTTTTGCGTCATGAGGCGGATTGTTGCGCCTATTCAGTTGGTCTATATAAATGCGACCACAACCCTTAACCGTATTTAGCTTCCCCATTGGCCTGAAGTAAGGACAGAACTAGTATTGATTGCAAATTTTCCTTCTGTCAACAGAGTGTGTACATTCTGTTCATCACCGACTGCCAGCGGCCACGCCTCTCGGGATATTTCTTGCTCGTGCAAGCCATCATATTCCTGGTCCTGTTTGCAATGTTCTTTGTGCAGTCATACTTGAAGGTGCGGAATTTTCTGAATTTATTGTCTGTTCCTGAAGGCTTCTCTCTTGAAGCAGCACCATCTCCTGACAATGTACCAATATGCTACGTATGTGTATGGATGCACCTCATGGCACTCTTGGTTGGCACCAAGTTGGGGAGCCAAACATGTGTGTCCGTTGTTTGCTAAATTCACTGCCAAATCCAACATTTCGACGAGTTTTCTCTGTTTTATGAAACACCTCAAGAAACCCCCCTCTTCAGAGAGTTTTTTAAAGATCCAGCACAGGCTTCTCTCTTGAAAGTTAAGCGAGTTGTTGGATATGTTTTGATCCTTGCATATCTGTTGGCAGCCGAAGAAGCAAGGTGACAAGAAGAAGCAATAGATGCAATTGGTTACATTCCCTGTCTAACTAATGTGCACATGCCATATGTAAAGAATGAGAGTGAAGCTATGCTTTAGTTCCAGCAAATTTGTCTACAAATCTATTTGATTTGATCCGTTCACATTTGAGGGCATGTATACATGATGCATACACATATGCATGCACGTTGTTGAAAAAATAAATATAAAATAGAAAACATTTATTTCAGGTTGTGGGACGGAGCCAACCGAGTATTTTGGAGTGGGAAATGGGGAACATCACACATGACCATTTATCTGCAGCAAACATATAGCTCGGATATATCTAAGGCACATATTTGGTTACTTGCTCGATCTGCTGATGAACAGACTGTCTGGGGGAGAGTTGTGTGATGAATATATGAGGGAGTGATGTGGAGTGCTCAGAAAATGTCATTGCTTGTCATTGTTCATTGCAGTCAGAGCTTGTCATTGTTCTGAAGGAGTTGGGGGAGTCGGAAATCATTGTCAGGCTGGGGTTTTCAACTAAATGTCGGTAGTTTGGTTTATTGCGGTTGTCGGTGTTGATACTGGCGGGCGTTGTCAAAGACATGATGTTCACGGCTTAGTGCATATAGGTTTCAAGATAAGCCGCTATTTCGAACTAGGACTTCGCAGGTCAAGGAGGTGCTGGAAATTTATGTCAAAGCCTTGATTTTCTGACAATTAGCGGCTTCCGTAGCAGAGGCTTTGATACGTCGATCAAGTAGGGCGTCCCTGGCACACTAAGGCAACGCATTGTAAGTGCAGTGAAAAATCGGAGTACCGTATCACCATCAGAAGGAAATGCAGGTAGCAGGTATAACGTAGGGTTTTCGTCGCAATTTAAGATTTCATGTCCGTAGAGTGGTTCTCTGTGATCCAATGCCCACAAGCCCCTCAAAAATGATGGAAGTCAACTACCCCCAAAACTATTTTAGATATTTCGTTGCAAAATATTCACAACCTAGTAGGTGTCCCGAATCCGAAAACGAGATCAGCCCTCGGAAATTTGCCATGTAGCATATAAAATCATCGAAGCGACAAAAAGGAGCGGATACCGAGCGAAGCGCGACGCGATATAGCGACGGGTAGAGAAGGTTGCTGTCCGGTAGTTGAGACCCGAACCTTTTTGCGAGTGATCTTGCATCAGCCAATTTTCGAAGCGCGGATAAGCTAGTCGACCGGTGTCACGGCCGTTAAACGAATAATGACTCTCGTTCATCGAAAAGACGGAAACATCGACATCACTGGAAGTGAATTTTTGAGACCCCAGTCTGTGATGTCGATACGTTAATCTGTTGGACTATACAGTATCTTGCACCAGAATAGTATGGAAACGAGCAGGGGGAGAGCTTCCGGTGTTGGAATGATTGCACGCGGTATCATACTCCCACTATACCACTCCAAAAATACCATCACACCGCCATATGCAAATGTATTGATATGACACCATATATTAGAGGCATCCAGGATCACCCTGACCGTGAAAAACACGACGCTTATCCCGACGCGACGGGGCCTACGAGACTTGTGGAATGTGGCACATTATCGTGTGACTAACATATGACGTATGCGCGAGATGTATCACTGCGTCGAAGTGCGCACCATGCAAAAACGCAATCTGCAGCCCACGTCGCACACCGGAGCGGTATGATGGATGCAGAGTTGTCGTACCGCAACCTTTCTTGCACAGCGACTAGCTAGGCTATACAACAATCCGAAAAGGGTATGCAACAACGTTACGATTCGATCCTGACGAGTGGGGCTTTGGAACCCACTCGCTCGTTTCCACACTACGATAATAAGATAGCGCGCGTGTATCATACTCCCATGTTGACACCCATGCGTGTTTATCTCGTGTCTCATTTCACAAGCATTGTTGGCCTGCATCCCAGAGTGTCGCAGTTGTATCACCTGTCGCGGCGGCATCGTGTGCGCCTCACGGTGCACACGCCATGCAGCTTGGCATGCCAGACGTGAGTAAAGTACGATGGTGGTGCAATCAACTCTTGATATCCAAGGGGCAGCATGCGAGCGAGCATTGTTGAACGGCACGTCACGAGCTTATTTCAACTATCACGACACGCGGACATGTATACTAGTTGCAGATATCCCGAAAAGTGGAGTGAACTCGCGGAATATGATTGAACGATATCTATACTTGAAATTCTGTGTGTTCATCCGCCTGACACGGGCACACACCCGACGGTAGCTGGCTGACCGCCTTGCTAGCATTTTATTCAAGATATGCTCGTTCATCTGTTTATCATGTCACTATCCCACTGACTGTACACTTTGGATAGAGCTTCCGAGGATTGATAGCGGGGGAGGGGGAGGGGGCAGGGGTTCTCCTCCCTCCCTAGAACTTGCATTTTGCCTTTTTGGGTTAGCACCCCCCTCCCTCCCTAGGTGTGCCAGGGGACAGTGGTACATCTAAGCCGTTGAATTGGCATATTGTATTTCTATCCAGTGGGGCAGCTCAATGGAAATGGGCACCGAAAGGGACCCCAGAACCATTTACTGCGTACTTTGGAGAGCGAGAGCATAGGACCGCATATAGCTGACAGCATATTGTTGTCATGCCTTCTGGAGCGCTACGCCGCTCGGAGCGTAAGAGGGGTGGTAGCTGGTTTCTGGAAGACGCCACTCGAGCGAAGGAGCCAGTAGCGCCATTTTCATTACCGATCAGCAATGCGCGCTGGAAGTATGCGACTGAGACTGACGAGTATCGCGGAATTCCATACGCTGGTCCTAAGAAGAAATCGACGCCTACGAACAGTGACGATTCGGGTGCAGGCGCTGTGGCCTGGAGTAAAGAGAAGCTGCCATATTCTGATGACGATGATGACACGTGTGCTACTGACAGTAAGCATGACATTGATACTGCCAGTCCGAAGTGGGAGTATGACACGCCCGGGTGAATATGACACTGAGGATGACGTCAGCGAGTTCGATGACTTGGTAGCTGACGATGCTGAGGAACAGGCTGAAGCTCGAAGGTTGAAGAGACAGGGACTGCAGTTGATCATGGATGACAAGGGTGAACTTATCTGGGTGCCAAAGGGCACATCCCCGACATCACCCGTTCAGACAGAGGATCAGCCTATCCCCGAGCAGAAGTATGATGCCATATCTAGTTGTACTCCAGCCCGAGTTGTGGAGACCAAATCTAAGCTGAAGAGTCAACCTGTCAAGACTGATAATATCGACAGTGACGACGAATCTGAGTTGGCCCCTCAACGATGGAATCGCAAAAATCAGACTGGCCCCAGTCTCATCCCAGTCTCATTTTTTGGGGGGTCATTTTTTTTGTTGAACTTACACATATTTGATGCACTTAAACATAGAATAACATTCTTGAGTGCAAATTTTGAGCAATTTGATGTTTTTTTTGACGATTTAGTGTGGTTTTCTGCCACGCGAACTCCGAAAAATCCCCAAAACAAGAAAAATCACCAAAAATGTGGTTCTCGACGAAAAATCCCCAAAACTTTTTCAAGTATGTATTTTCTATATACTCTACATATGCTTGATGCATAACAATAAGAACTCCGTGGAAAAAGTTGGATTTTTTCAATTTCGACCACCCTAAGGTGGGGAAATGGCATTACGGGGCCAGTCGTATGGGAAATAACCCTGGAAATTGGGTGGTAAACTATATTGCAGGACGTATAAAGCACAGTTGTTACGTTATTTTGATGGGTTTTAACTTGGTCACAAGTCCACAATCGTAAGTTGTACACAGGAATAGTTGGATGCATAATTTTGGTGACCGTTTTGGCCATTTTACCCCTCAAACCCTGAAAACCCTGAGTGCCGGAATTGTCCATGTGAACTTAAGCAACATACTGAAGAGTTACACGGCGCGTGGTCACCGTTTCGAGTTTGTTTTTCCTTATATCATACAAAAAAACCACTCTAGCGAGCTGGGATTGAAACAGTATACACATGGTAGGAAGATCTGTAAAAAGAAGGATGCCATGTTGAGAAAAACAACCTTGTAAAAATGATTCTACTCAGAGAACAGGTTGTCGGCAATAGTCTTTAAAAGCTCTTCCTTTTCAGGACCTGTAGGCATACCGCCCTTGGGCGGACAGATGTGCTCATCCCAGCAAGTCAGCATTTCCGCAGGGTTAAAGGGATGCCACGCCCTGTGCCGAACTCCTCCGCGCCTAAAAGCGGCTGCCTTAAACAGCAAGTCCGTGCTCGCTTGAAAGTGCGCAGCTTGCGCTTGGAGGCCGGCGTAAGGTTCGCAGCGCGTGGAATCCAGAACTGCCAGTGTACCAGACGTTTCTCCAAATCCACGTCCAAGACCTCAACATAGTGCATGGGAAGTGAAACCTTCCCACGTGCCAGTGGAACCGTAAACCAGCACTCGTCGGCGGGGTTGTTTTCACCTGCAGCGGTGACAGCAAAGGTTTTTGGAACAGCAGTTATCATTTCGAAGGTGTAGTCTGCCGGGAGGAATGGCCGGGCCACAGCACGTTGCGCCAACGGCATGTCGTCCTCGTCTGATGAGTCCGACTTCACAGAAACTGCTGGAGCACTTACGGGCCTTGCTGCTCGCTGAAGTAAAGGCATGTCGTCATACGAGTCCGATTCACTCTTCTCGGGCGAATCTTGGAATAGGCAACGGCCATTGTTGACAGAACGTGCCCTGGCCTTCCGTTGAGGAGGGGAATATGTGGGAGACGCTGTCGTAGGGGGAGAACCTCGTGGACGTTTAGGATCACCTGCTTCCGCCTGTCCAGTTTTGCGAGTCTTCAGCACACTGTCTTGGACAGGGGAGGAAGGAAGGGACGGTGGGTATACACGCTTCGTGCCAGCGGCAGCATTAGCGCGCATGTTGGCACCTCTCCCTTTGCCTCGACCTTTCCCTGCACCTGCTTCAGCAACTGCAGCTTGACTGTTGGGGCCAGTTGATCTCCCCCCACGTCCCTTGCCTCGACCTTTACCTCCGTTGTCGGTGGAAACCGGTATCGCGCTTCCTGCATTTGAACGCTGACCGCGACGCCCTTTTCCCTGATGTTCCTTGCGCGCTGCGGCGGTCGCACTGAACAAACGTGTGGCCAACTCTGCATGCAACCCCGCGACGTCGAGCCCCATATGCTGCAACACCGCCTTAAGCTCGCGCTTATTGTACCTGGATAGTAAGGAACATAAGAAACGCTTTGGGTCAGTCAATGGGCAGCGTGCTTGATGGCGGTTCATATCATGTACTAATTAAAACAAGTAACTATTGTATAACTCACCAGAAAGTATTATCTTCAACTCGACGTGCTTCTTGCTCACATCGTTTCGTTATTTTGGGAATGTCCACCGGCAGATCCTTGACCTTCACATTTCTGCCGTCGGCAATGGTCTCCAACTCTGGTTGAGGTTCAGTTGATGGGTTGGACGCCTCGGTCGTGTTCTGGTGCTTAGCGTTGCTCAGCAGCAACTTCAAGTCCAAGGGTTGCTGCTGATCCACCTTCGGGCCCTTCCAGGTGTCGTAGTCGGAAGCCTTCTGTGGTAAAGGGAAGTACCCACATGGATGTTCTTGTTGCTCATGAGAGATACGGTCGACACCATGATCACATAGCCGCTGAAACGTATTCAGGGTGGCTGCCTCCTCCGTCTCTTTCAGCGGCTGCACTTCCTGCAAGGGTGGAGAGCTGCCAATGTCGGGATAGCTGTTCATTACTATCAGACCTTTGGTCAAGTCGCTGTCTACGCCTGTGGGAAGACATGGCTTAATATGGTCCCCCCCTTTGTACTTCATGCGAACTACGCCATGCTCGTCCTTTTGGAATTCCACGTAATGCACGTCGCGCACCATACCTCCATATCCCGTCAGGTCTTTGTTCAGATGCGGCTCCAACCACTTTTTGAAGTCCAGCTGCTGACCCTGAACTTGTGCCACCTTCAAGAACTTATTCACCGGCCACGATATAAGCCAGCTGATATAGTTTTCGAGTAAGATGAGCCATCGACCTGCTTTTGTAGCATCCTTACCGAATATGTACATCTTCATCAAACCGAACCAGCCATCAACATCGTTGTGGGTGTGCCCAACCATGAGGCGATGCAACATGAGTTTCTGGTAGATGACATAATGAACCAGCAGGGCGCAAAAGCCGAACGTGTAGCCATTCCAGTTTTCAGAGCC
Organism: Cymbomonas tetramitiformis; assembly: GCA_001247695.2. Lineage (NCBI taxonomy): Eukaryota > Viridiplantae > Chlorophyta > Pyramimonadophyceae > Pyramimonadales > Pyramimonadaceae > Cymbomonas > Cymbomonas tetramitiformis. The sequence goes on along the minus strand of LGRX02030749.1, from coordinate 7,979 downwards.
TCCGTCAACTTGAAGATGCAACGTCTTCCTGAAGAACCGTTTGCCACTATGACCAAAAGCCAGGACCATAAGCAGGTTGGTAAAGGATGTCAGCATCATATTCGCGCCTTTGGGGCCGCTCCAAGGAAAACTCAGGTTGAAGAGCAATATGCAACCATGTAGTATAGTGAGCTGCAGATGCAAATTGAAGAAATTCTGTTTCTTCTCGTTGATGTGTTTCACTTGATGAGGGGCGTGAGGCACCACGGTATTCTTGTTTGCCGCCCCGTCAAGGGCGATGGAGTCGATCTCCCCAAGAGGATCAGCGCTTCCTCTCCTGCGTGCGTCGTAGCAGTTGCGTTGATACTTGTGCGTCTCGCTGTGTGATTCCTTCAGCTGATTTAACTCCTTCCATGCGTCAGGGTCTGGGTCGGAAGCCTGCACCTTAGCCCTCCGCGCGTCAAGGTTGTCGCAGATCGAACACATGCCTGCCACTTCCACCTTCTTCCGAATACGGATGTTCAGTTCCTTTTTGACTAAGTGCCTGCAGTATTTCCGGGAGGTCTTATTCACGACAAGGACCGATTCCGCCACCTGGCGTCGGTAATTAATATACTCGACGTCGTAATCCAGCGGCTTGATCTGTAGCGACCCATCGGTTGGCATGTCTTGTGGAAGACCTTTTAACACGTGAACCATAGCCCAGTCCTTAAAAGCGACATAACATGGATCGAACGGCTTTTTTGGGGTCTTTTTCTCTTGAAAAACCGTCGTCTTGGGAATCATGGCATCCATTGCTAAGACAGCCTTCTGATACCGAAAGAATGAAGCACGTGGCAAGCCCCATAAGTTGCGGAAAGTGACAGCGCATACCCTCTTGTCACCGAACTTAAACGGGGTGCTGATACAAGGGATGCAACCAGGGGAGAAGTCCTCTCCGGTGGCCTTTCGGCCAGTTTTCGAGAAACCATTTGTTTTTTTTTCTTGTTTTGACATCTTTTTGCATACTTAAGGGTCAAAATTCTTTCGGCCAATCTTCGGCCAAACCCTCTTTTTGGGAGACTCTCTCGGCCAGCCAGGGGCCGGTCAATCGCGACAGGACTTCTCCCCTGGATGCAACGCTCTCCTGTTTCCGAGTCCCGCACGACTGCATCAGCAATAGTGGAGGTCAGCACAGAAGTGAGCTCCTTCTGAGATAGAAGATTCTTATGCGTATAGTTCCCTTCATAGGAAGCGTACGCAAACTGACGATCGCATTCCTCAGAGCATCCGCATGAATATTCACGCGAGCAAAACGTGGCGATATTGTTTCGCTGATTTTAGGCTAGCTCGTTTCTGGAGGGCCTTCTTTTGCGGGACTTCACGATTGTTTTGAGCATAACAAAAAGTACTTACCTGATTCGGGTAAACCGCTTTAGGTGTGCCTGTTTCGTGACATTGGTGACGAATACTTCAGGAATTCTTCGAGCGCCCCAGAGCCCGGGACAAATTCTTCTGGAATTCGTCGAGGGCTCTCGACGAATTCTTGAGGATTCGTCGAGGGCCCCAGAGCCCGTGACGAATTCTTCGAGAATTCGTCGAGAGATCTCGACAAATTCTTGAGAATTCGTCGAGAGATCTCGACAAATTCTTGAGAATTCGTCGAGAGCCCCATCCAGAGCCCCTCGCCGAAACCGTGAAGGCTTTAGCCAGATTGTTCCCACCTTGACACAATCTTGCGGTTTTTCGTCACCGGTGCCCAGGTAGTTGTTAACAATTTATTGTTTGGGTACCGGTGACGAAAAACCGCAAGATTTTCCTCTATTCTATTAAATTTTCAAGTTCTCCACTATGGCTTCTGCAGAACACCAATTTACTGATGCCACTACTGAGTTGGGGAAGATTTTGGAAGTCCAGCTCAAAAGTGAGGGCGGGTTTACGGTGCCATTGGACTACGCACCACAAGTGGCCGAAGCGATTCTAAATTGTGATTAGTTTACCTTGAACGGCCCCTTGTGGAGGCACCTTAAAGAAATAATTATTTCTCAGAGGACTCAGCTTTAAGAAAATGGAGGATTATCTATGTCCTCCTTCTAGTGCTAATACTTCTCCCGCCAGCGCCTCGAAAACAGAAGTCAACCCGTCGGTTTCAATAGAAGTATCAACGGCGGTGGCGAACCTCTCAGACGCCACGGACGCGGCAGCGGAACTGCTGCCTGATTTGAACGAGGCGGGCGGCAACCCCCTGGATCAGTTACAGGTCCACGCTGAACACGATGCGTTCAGCGTGGACCTTGCTAAGCAGGGTCTGATCACCTGCCAGGACCTGGTGAAGGTCACGGCGGATGGGTGGGAGTATCTTCTTTTGGGGCAGTGCTTGGACCAGGGCGGCCTGAAGGATGCGGACGGCAAGCCTGTGGTCATCCATGCTGACTTCAACCTGGAAAATTCATGTGGGAAACGGCTCCTGTTGAAGTGCTTGGAGAATGGTTCCAACTATACAGTTTTATTTGAAAGCAAACTCTACAAGGCAGATGATAAACACATCGTCAGCAATATGCTGACGACGTGCGTGGAGCGGTTCGGACCCCAACCCGCGGAGGACGACACAGTTGTCCTCGTGGACGCACCCCATGTTCGTAAAGATTTCGACGAGGATGACTGGGAGCAGCCTAGGTGGAAGGTATGGCTGGCACGAATTTTACCAAAGGTAATACTAGGTATAGGTATTACCAGTATTTTACCAAGTATTACTTTGCCCCCAAAAGTCCTTACCCTAGTGGAGGGGGGCATTACCGCACGTTACCAAAAAGTTTTACCATCGGTAATACCGGGTATGGGTATTACCGGGCATTACCCCCGTATTACCATCGAGTTTACCCATTTTACCATGGGGAAAAATCAAATCGACGGCTTCTCAGCCGTCACGCCAGGACGATTTCCAACATCCCCATTCCGTGAGAGGGTGAGACGTGCTCGAAGTCTAAACAGTTCACAACGCGAGTACATCCCTGCGTGGCAACACGAGAGATATCCGTCATGGATTCACCCTTCTTAGGACACTCTGACCGTCCTCCATGCCAAAATACTAAATTTTACCATTGGTAATACCGGGTAAGGGTATCACCAATCCCGAAAATCGGGGCGGCTGTCTGTACTTTGTGAGAAGTAGTTTTTGTTCGTTTCGGTGGCGACGACATTCGAATTTGGTCTAGCCACCTTCATAGATCGATTGCGCATACATCAAAGCCTCTAAGAGCACATTTGTACGGCAGGTGACGGCACCCGAGAGTGCAGCATGTAACCAATCCCCAAAATCGGGGCGGCTGTCTGTACTTTCTGGAAAATAGTTTTTGTTCGTTTTGGTGGCGACAACATTCGAATTTGGTCTAGCCACCTTCTTAGATCGATTGCGCATACATCAACGCCTCTAGGAGCACACTTGTATGGCTCCCAATAATAATGTGTGCGTGATGCCCCATGATCGTTTTAATTATTGCCAAAAATCCCAGAATAGTATTACCTCGGTAATACCACTCAAAGTATTACCGGTATTTTACCCGGTATTACCAAGGGCCAAAATCCTTTACCCGGTAAATTGCCAGCTATAGTGGAAGGCGAAGGAGGGCAGAAAGCTGTTTCTGCTTGAGTTTCAGGAGGTCAACAGCCTAGGGCTGCCTCTGTTAATTGGGCTGGCCTGGCTTAAACAGGTCTGGACGCCTCCTGTGTCGGGGCATGCGTTGGCGAATCACGCGGTGATCTTCAACCTACGCAAACCAGGGAACCCAGGTGTCTTTCGCAGCTTTGGGGACGCAATTGCGTACCTGACATGCCAACACGGGGACGTGAAGGACATCACCTACGTGCTCCGTGAGGATGAAGGGGTCCAGGCAGCGATGGAATTTAAAGTCCTACGGGGTTCAAGTTCGGATGACCCCGAATATCCTTCTTTCAATGAGATGTCGGAGGAAGCTAGTACAGCCCTCGCAAACAGAACGTGAAGAACCCTCGAACGGAGCTGGAGCCACGTTTGGTGAACGGCAAACAGCCGGTAAGCGACCGGCCTGCCTTTGAAAACCACATTGTTTGTTGGCCTGTAGCTTTTCTTTATTCCGGAATGGTGGCTTCTACAGGTGTACGTCTACCTCGAAGCCCAGTTCACCCGTGAGAAAAAACTCACGTATCGCATGCCCTTGGTACAAGGCATGCAAGTTGAAACAGTGATGGACTTGGGGCAAGGGACTGGTCTTGATCTACACGACGCGACAATCCGGTTCGTTGGCGCCAACATGAGCCAAGGCAGCTCGGGTCAGCAGTGGCATGTCACCTTGATGAGCGAGAAGCTTACGGGCAACATGGTCGAATACGTCATGTTTCAAACGCCTCTCCTTCAGAACCGACATGTCACGCTCAAGCGGGAGGAGCACTATTGCGACAGGTACCCGTATGTTCAGCTGCAGAGCAACAAGGTCTACGCCCACGAGATCCGCCTGCCCGAGTATGCAGACGGCGACCTCGGCGGGTTACCCACCAAGCTGCCGTTTTGTGAAGGGGAAGTAGCCCAGGAGGCCGAGAGGTATCAAGCCTTTAAGCAGGTATTGGCTTTTGCCTGGGAAAATATCGCGGCCGAGGAGCAGAGGCGCTCGGAGCAGCCAGGTGAGGCGAGGGCAGCAGGAAAGGTTGGCGACACCAACCACTGGACCCTCGCCTCCTCCAACTTCACATCGGGGCTCACCTTCCGTCAACGATGGAATCGCAGAAATGAGACTGGAACCGGCAAATGAAACTCAAATGAGACAGGGTATTTTTTTTTTGCGGAATTTTGGTTCCAGGGGCCATATAGATGTGGTATCCATGATAAAAAACGAACTTTGTTAAGAAATTTTGATTTTACAGCCGAAAAATAGCCAAAAACACTCCACGAAGGCTGAAAAGTTGGGTTATCTGAAATTTGTTTAAAAGACAAGATTATTGCGATACTCACATATTTTGAAGTTGAAAATATGATATAATAACAAGGTAAGTTGAAATTTTATGAAAAGACCATGCATACTCCTAGCTTAGAATGTTTTTTGGGGTATTTTTGTGTCACGTGAAGCCGCGACACACTGAAAATAAGTGAAAATTGATTATAACACGGGATAACGGTGTTGTAGGCTCAAACTTATCTTAATTAAGAATGTTCAAAACAAAACACATAAAAAAACTTCATAGGGCAGTGCTCCACAGCTGCGGGATGGCTCATTTTTAGCCAGTTCAGCTGAAATGGCTTAGGGTTTGAAGCGGGAGTGCAAGTCATGCCTTGAACTGTGATGAATGATGAAAATGCAAAGTATCCCTACTGTTCACAAGTTTCAAATATGGTCAAGAACCGCAAAAAACACCACCAACAATACGTGGGATTGAAGCATATTCGCAATTACTATTTACATGCACGAGCATTACTCAGGGTTTGAGTGCAAGCTAGCCTAAGAGATGGGCGCTGGTACTTCCCCCATAAGAGCGCTGTACATCCGCACCACCGCCTGTGCATACAGTGCGTCGGCGGTGCTGCCCGACTCCCCCTGAAAGGAAGCAAGGGCTTTAAGCTCCTCCAACCTGATGCTTGCGTCGAGGGCGGCGGTTGTGCTCTGCTCCTTCAAAGCAATGACGAGCTTCTGTGCCTCTACCCCGGCCGCTCTTTGCCTGTCAGGTACCAGCCTTGGCTGTCCCACAGGAACTCCTGGTGTACCTTGGGCGTCCAACGCCACGGGCAGCGGCTGCTGCGATGAGCCCTGAAGACCTCGGAGAGGGCCAGCTTGGCCTCCGGGCATCAAAGCCTGCGAAAAGCCCCATTAGAGATGGTCAGTAGTGTGCCAGGTTTCGGAACTGCGAGGGACATATATAGAAAAAACAAAACAATACAAAACTTTATATTCTAAACAAGAAGGAAACCTTACCGAGATGAGCTGCATGGCGATCTCCTGGGTGTACTTCTCGCTGTTCTTATGGCTTTCCCGTTCGATGGCCATCTGCTCCTTCAGATCCTGGACGGCTTTCTGTGACTGTTCGTTGAGGGCGTTTTTGAACGTGTCGATCGTCTTGTTGGAAGCCTCGGAAAGTTGCTGCTGAGCAACGACGTGTTTGTCCGTCAGCTGCACCTGATGCTGCAGGTGCTTGCTCTCAATGGCATCTTGCCTTTGCAACAGCGCTGCTTGGAGCTCCTTGGCCTCCTGGTTGCGCTCGTCCTGGTCTTTGCGCAATTCCTGCTCCCGAAGCCTTGCTTGCTTCCCCTGCTCCTCCAAGGCCTTCTTACCCTCCAACTTCGACTCCTCCAGAGCCTTCTGAAGGCGCTCGTTTTCCTTGGCAAGGTTGGCAACAGGGGAGAAGTCCTGTCGCGATTGACCGGCCCCTGGCCGAGAGAGTCTCCCAAAAAGAGGGTTTGGCCGAAGATTGGCCGAAAGAATTTTGACCCTTAAGTATGCAAAAAGATGTCAAAACAAGAAAAAACAAATGTTTTCTCGAAAACTGGCCGAAAGGCCTCCGGAGAGGACTTCTCCCCTGGTTGGCAACCTCAATCTCGGACTGGTCACGAGCACGTTTCAACTCTTCAAGGTTTTGTCTGTCGGCGTCGGAGTCGGTGTTCCTGGCATTAGCGTTCCGCACGCTTTCGGACGTCAGCCTCAAGAACAGGTCCGCCATGTACTTCTTCATCTTGGCGTCCTGTGAGCATGTGCAGGTTTGTCAGTCAACAGTCTGGTCAAAACTTAATCAACAAAACAAAATAGGGAAAAGGGGGCCATAAGTACCATGTCCTGGACCGTCTCCTTTTTGGAAAGAGGTCTGTCTCGCCGCTTTGGGAGGTCATCCTCTTCCTCAGACTGGCTTTCTTAGGACGTCGACAAACTGGCGGAGACCGAAGTGGTGGTGGTGGACACGGGCTCAGTCATCGACCCCGAGTTCGACACAGAGGCGTTGGTAAGAGCGGTGGACGACGTGTTCAATACTGCGTTGGGTGAATACGAACATCTACTACCTCACCTAGCAGTGCCATCATACCCGGCTACGGACAAGAAGGACGTGGCCTCTTTTGCGCGACTTCGGCAACTGTACAAAGGACGTCTCTTTTATTTCATCGCCAGTGAGGAAGCCTATAGGTGGCTGACAGCGCAAGAGGGGTCACAAGCGAAAGTTACTGTTGACCATAAAGGTATGTATTTCTACTTGAGGCCATCCGACTACTCCCGCAACGGCAAGCGTGGACGTGGGCGTCAGCAGCGACCCGTGGGCATCACGCGCGACGACACTGTTGTACAAGCACTTGAAGCAAAACTGGGCACCTTCGCCGAGGCAGTCAAGGCGGCGACTGCCAGTCGTGGAGGTGAACTTGGGGGCGACACCGAGAGCGCCATACAGGATCTTGGGCGTCAGGTCAACGTCCTCAGCGACAAGGTTGAGAAGGGCTTCAAGGACACGGTCGACAACGTGAAGAAGGTGAACGCGTCAGTCGACAACGTGGACAAAGGGGTCACCAAAATCATCGACCTCACTGGCAACGTGCTCAAGCGACAAGACGCACATCTTGAGCTGGCGGAGAATCAGAACAAGGTGGCCACGGCTATGCTTCAGAACTTGATCAAGCTCAACAGCAGCGCGGGAACACCTACCCCGACCCCGCCATCCACTGGCACTGGAAGGCGTAAGAGGGGTACGACGGGAACTCCAGCATCAGACACGGGTGTCGACACGGACACCGATATGGATACGGTTAGCAGCCAAATCGAGAACCTCAAGAGACTAAGAAAGGTGAGTAAAACAAAGCACCCCACTCAAAAAATCAACTGTCTGAAAGAGGGGGAACCAACGGGAGAAAAACGGGCGCTGAGCAGCGGGGTTGAGGTGGGATACATCAGGAAAGCGAGACAAAGAAGGCAGGAAGGGGAGAAAAAACGAAGTGAAAAAAGATCAGAGGCTGAGCAACTGAAGAAAAGAGAGCGCTGGAAACAGCACGAGAAGGGGAGAGCGGAGAATCAGCACGAGCC
>LGRX02030748.1:0-33209 GCA_001247695.2 Cymbomonas tetramitiformis | reverse complement strand
AAATCTCCATCGACCCCGTGGACAGAGGCAGCCCTATACCAATGTGGCAGCCCGTCCTTCATGGCCCTCGCGGACGTCACGTGACGAGGCCACCGCCTGTACCCCGACAAAGCCCGTCTCACTGCGAGTGCAGCATGCCCCAGTGAGCACAGAGGCTTCATCAGATTCACCCCATGGTGTGGCCGCACGGCCCCCCTTCACTGTCAGCCCGAGGCCCCGTTCATCACGGATTGCCTTCAGTGGCCGAGAGCGCGCACGGCGCGCTACCATTTTGAGCAGACGGCCCCTCTCAGTGGAGAATTCCCCCCCTGCTCGGGGATCATTGACTCCACCGATAGCCCCACCGACGGTACATTCTTGTTGGGAGACTTACTGTGCCGAACACGGTGTCCCGATTGACCGCGGTAATGTTGATGGACCTCCCCCACGCATCCGAGCTCATCACGCGGCACCAGCAGTTCAGTCCAGCGACTACAAGGATCTGCATCTGGCTGCACCGGGGACCTCCGAGGTGTACCAGAGTTCCTTGGCGGACCAGCGTAGGCGGTTGACATCGTGGAGCTGGAGAAGTCCGGCCGGGGCTACCTCTGAAAGTGTCCTACTACGACAACTACGCATGACCCTCAAGAAGAAGTCCCCGGCAGAGGCACACAAGATGGCCGAGCGCAGTCGCCGCCATGCTACACGACGTCCCGCGACTACTCCTTTCAGCCGTCGCCAACGGAAGTACGAGTTGGACGAGCTTATACTCGCCCGCTTGCGTGGTCGCATGGGCGGCACATTGGGCTTGGCCTGGGCAGAGTTGAGCCCACGCGAGCAACGTCGGGCTGTGGAGCAAGAATACGGGCCGAAGACGAATGTACCGCAAGAAGGCCGACCTTGGGAGACGATTGGCCTCCGTCGCCTTCGACGGCGTCAAGCATCTGCGGCGATATCGATACAGCAAGCCTATCGCTTGTGGCGACGTCGGCGGGCACAACGAGCGCAGGACACTCCCCTTGACTCCCATGCGCTCAAGACGGCCTCAGCGTGGACCACGGCAGCCCAGCGGGTCAAGCAGTACGGCAAGGCGGTCGTGCAGGCTGTGTTCGGACGCGTCCGACGGGCACACCCACCTCCCAATCCTACCCCCCTCAAACCAGACGAGACGGTTCTCGCAACAACTCTGGGATCGAGCCCCTCGGATCTAACCTACAGCACCGATGAGTCCGAGATGGAGATCCATTGCAGCCAGTACCGGTTGCAGCAGCACCGTGAGCTGTCCTCGGAGGAGAATACGCCTAACCGCCGTTCGAAGCCTTCGAGGAGTGGGAGGAAGCGCACGACGTTGGACCAACGGGTGAAGGCCTGGAGGAAGGAGGAATCTGCACGTCTTGCTGCTTGGGAGGCCCTGAGCGTGACCCGACAACCGGTGGGCGAATCCGAGCACCTCGAGGAGGAGCTGAGTATGACCCAGCAGCTGGCGGGCGGATCGGGCAGCATACCGCCAGCGTGTAACCAACATGTTGTATCCTGCTCCAGTCTGCCCGAGGAGGAGCTGAACATGACCCAGCAGCTGGCGGGTGAACCTAACAGCCCGTGCCGGCATGCATCCAGTCCGGCCGAGCATGCAACATGCCCGCCTGAGCATGCGACCAGCTCGGTGGGGCATGCAGTGGGGCATGCCCCGGGGCATGCGGGGCATGCGGGGCATGCGGGGCATGCGGGGCATGCAACACGGCCGACTGAGCATGCAACCAGCTCAGTGGGGCATGCAGTGGGGCATACCCCGGGGCATACGCTGGGGCATGCGGGGCATGCAACACGGCCGACTGAGCATGCAATCAGCTCAGTGGGGCATGCAGTGCGGCATGCCCCGGGGCATGCGGGGCATGCGGGGCATACGGGGCATGCGACATGCCAGCCTGTGCATGCGACCAGCTCTGTGGGGCATGCAGCGGGGCATGCAGCGGGGCATGCGGGGCATGCGGGGCAAGCAACGCGGCCAGTTGAGCATGCAACCTGTATCGCTGAGCAGGCGACGCACCCGGTCCAGTGTGCAACGCGCCCGGCCCGGCATGCATCCAACGGGTCCCAGCCGCTTGAAAGCGGGTCAGACAGCGACTCCACGCATGTCAGCGCTACCGACAGTGGCACTACCCACGTCAGCGCCACCGACGTTGGCGCCACCGACAGCGACACGACCCACGTCAGTGCCACCGACAGCGACACCACCCACGTCAGCCCCACTGATAGTGATACCACTCACGTCAGTGCCTCGACCAACGCCACCATGTACGTCAGTGCTACTGAACACGGCAGTGGCGAAGAGTACGAGTGCAACGCCTTGGTGGACGAGACTGCAGCCGCCTTGAGTTCACACCCAATCGATGATGCTCTTAAATGTAAGCGTGTTCAACTGGATGGGGGGGTGCGCTGGAAGGCGAACTCTCGAGCAGGGACACTCTTGGCACACACACTGTCAGCGGTGCGAGACGAGGAAGGACCCCTACTCCTGGTGTTCTATGCCTACCTTCGTGGACATCGAGTGAAGGTGTTGGTGGACTCAGGCGCCTCAGACAACTTCATCTCGGCGGAATGTGCCCGTACTTGCGACTTGACAGTGCGCTCAGGGACACCAATGAAGGTCACGCTGGCAGATGGGGCTGTAAAGACCGCTGGAGAGGTGGCGTACACCAAGTTCACCGCTCACGCGGCGTCGGGAGTAAACTACTGCGAGAAGCGGATGGCTCTACGGGTCTTGCCGTTAGGAATCCAAGTAGACGTGGTGTTGGGGGGTAAGTGGCTTCGCAGCCTCTCCCCAATCACGTTGGATTATGCCGGTCACGGTTCCGTCTCCTTCAACACGCGAGCAAATGGTGGAGGACAACAACGGGTGACGCTCGTGGGTTGTAGTCCGGGGATGGGTCAGGGCAAGGCCCAGGGCGCAGGGCTGATCGATGAGGTGTTCTTGACGGCAACGCAACTGAAGCAGCACCTCATCCACGCGGAAACCAGGCGCCTGGCCGGGGATGAAGAATCGCAACCTCAGTGGCTCATGATGGCGGCGCGCGGGGACGACCATGAGGCAGGAGCCTTCGCATCTACCGCTGCTGAAGTACCGTCATCTCACGCCACCCTGGAGAAGGAAGGGCCCCGTCAAGATACTCGAGACGCACCGGTAAGCAGCACGTGGAGGCAGCGCTTTGACGCCTTCTTTGAGAAGTATTTGGATACCCTGTGTGCAGCCTTACCGGAGGCATCCAAGTTGCGCCGCACTGAGGAGGACAAGGCCCGCATCGATCGCAAGCCGGACGCGGAGGGTGGACCACCATGTAGGCGCCCATACAAGATGACCGCTGAAGAGCTACGCCAGCTACGTGAACGTATCGAGCAACTCATGAAGAAGGGTTACATCCGGCCGTCGTCAAGCCCGTATGCCGCCCCATGTCTGATGGTACCCAAGCCTGGTGACCCGAAGACATTACGTCTGGTCGTGGATTACCGACAATTGAACCAGCAGACGGTGCGGGACCGGTACCCACTACCGGACATCCAACTGATGTTTGACGAGATGCAAGGGGCAGCGTTCTTCTCCTCCTTTGACGCGGTGGACGGATTCTGGCAAGTGCCGATGGCCGAGGAGGACGTGGAGAAGACCGCCTTCACCACCCAGATGGGGGCCTATGAATGGTTGGTGATGCCCCAGGGCCTGCAGAACTCTCCCTCTCAATATCAACGGCGAATGCAGCGTGCACTCGGTCATCTCCCCTTTGTACGAATCTTCATTGACGATGTGGTCGTCTTCTCGCGCACGGTGGAGGAACACTACGACCACGTACGTCAGTTCTTGGACACTTGTCGAGAAAAAGGGGTATATTTGAAGGCCTCCAAGGCGCAGATGTTGAAGGAGTCACTACGGTTCCTGGGCCACACTCTCTCCGCCGAAGGATGCCAGCCACAGCAAGACAAGGTGTCCTCCATCAAGGACTGGCCGAAGCTGGAGACGGTAACCCACGTCAGACAGTTCCTTGGGCTAGCGGGGTACTACCGCCGGTTCGTACACCGGTTCTCGGAGATTGCCCAACCCTTGACCTCGCTCACCAAGACCGACGTACCGTGGCAATGGGGAGAACTCCAGCAATGGGCCTTCGACGAGCTGAAGACCGCACTCTCCTCAGCCCCTGTATTGGCATTGCCTGACATGAAGGCAGCCGCAGATGGGTCAGCGCCGTTTTTGGTACAAACGGATGCAAGTGGAGTTGCTTTGGGAGGCGTACTCATGCAAGATACGGGTGACGGTATGAGGGTGATAGCCTACGACAGTCGGCAGTTTATTTCCGCGGCGGAACAGAATTACCACACCGGCGAAAGGGAGCTCTGCGCGTTGCACCATTGCACCACCGTCACCTGGAGGCACTACCTGTTCTCCTCCGACTTCCGGTTACAAGGTGACCATCGCCCCCTGGAATGGCTAATGTCCCCGGGACGAGAACTTAGCCGACGACAGGCACGGTGGTACATGGACCTGGTGGAAGTTGGTGTCCCACGAATGGAGTACGTCAAAGGAGCTCTTCTTCTGGTCCCCGATGCGCTATCTCGCCGACCTGACTACGTGACCAAGGACCCGCGAGAAGGGCTCAAGGAGGCCGGTGTCGTAGACAAGGAGACGGACCTCCCCAAGGACCCACTCTCCGTGCTAGATGCCGACGAGATCTTTGGAGACCACCCGCCAACCCCTGTACCAGGATGGGTGGCCACCATGGAATCATGGATGGATGGCGTGGAGACACTTCAGGTGGCGGAGCGGGCCCTGGAGAGCCTGCTCCAGGCTGGTAGCGCGCCCTGTCACGCAACCGGCTCGGCTAAGCATACTGCCAGCTCAGTGGGGCATGCAGCGGGGCATGCGCCGGGGCATACGGGGCATGCGAGGCATGCAGCACAGCCGGCTGAGCATGCAACCAGCTCAGTGGGGCATGCAGTGGGGCATGCTCCGGGGCATGCGGGGCATGCGGGGCATGCGGGGCATGCAACACGGCCGACTGAGCATGCGGCCAGCTCAGTGGGGCATGCAGTGGGGTATGCCCCGGGGCATGCGGGGCATGCGGGGCATGCGGGGCATGCAACGTGCCAGTCTGGGCATGCAACTAGCTCGCCTAAGTGTGCACCCGCTGGAGAGGAACTAATGCTGCGAGCCCCCACCGACTACTTCACTGATTTGTCCGAATCTGGAAAGCGCCGGCAGGAAGCGAACACCCCGGGAACCGATCCAGTGTTGCGCCGTAGTGCTCGGCTGCGACAAACCACTGCTACGACGACTCCTTCCACCAAGCCGAAAGCCTCGACACCGCCTGCTACGGATTTCCGAGGTCCTAAGCAGCCAACTCAGCCGTCTGGTCGAGCCACCAGACAGCCAGCCGATCGGCAGGATTGGAAGGTGCGCAAGGAGGTCTTTGAGCGCCTCCAACGACAGTTCGGCAGCTTCGATGTTGACGCGTGTTGTGACCTGGGTGGACGGAACCGTCAAGTAGACGCATACTGGACTGATTGTCTGCGACAGCAGTGGAGGGGAAAGCACGTCTGGTGTAATCCCCCATACTCCAGCAGTCATATCTCCATCGAGGCAGTGCTGCGCAAGTATGTAGATGAATGGCGGCAGGACCCCGCGCATACCTCGGCAGTGTTCCTTCTACCGGACATCCAGGCTCGCATGCCTCAATGGAGGCGACTCTTCAGGATGGCTGGTATGAGGCTGGTGGAAGTGATACCTACTCATGACGAACGAGGAGTGCCCACCCAGCTGTTCGAAACTCCTGACGGTGTACTCCACGACCTTCCGTGGCCTGTGCTAGTGGTGCATGCTCCCCCTACCCGACAGCTAGCGCCAAGAGTGCGGCATCCCCGGGTGGCGCCTCCGATAGTGCGACAGGGTAAGGCTGCTAAGACCCGCGATGCTTCGAGCCTCCCCACGGACGTTACATTCCTGGAGTCCCTAAACGATGAGTACGCACGTGCCGGTCCCCTTCAGCAGCTGCGGGATAACATCCTTGCGGCTCCGCACCATGCCACGAGGGACTTCCGCATCGTCGGGAACGTGCTGTGGCGTGTAGCCGCGGGACGGTACCAGTTGGTCCTCGGCGAAGACTCTCCCTTGCGAGAGGTGGTCTTCAAGAATGCCCACGACTCCACCGCTGCAGGTCACACTGGCCGGGAGAAAACGCTGGAAAGAGTTCTACGCAGGTTCTGGTGGAAAAATGCCTCCGAAGACGTGGCAGGGTGGGTGGCCTCATGCCCTACGTGTCAAGCAGTTCGTCCCCGGGCATCCTATCCCGATGGATTGTTGAATCCGCACGCTATTCCTCAACGCAACTGGCAAGATGTGAGCGTGGACTTCGTTACAGGGTTGCCGCTCACCGCCCAGGGGAATGACGCCTTCGTCACCTTTACGTGCAAGCTGAGCAAAATGGTACACCTTATGCCCATGAACTTTGGGGACAGCTCTGCGCAGACGGTGGCCCGCATCTACTTCGACGTGGTCTGGAGGCAGCATGGAGCCCCCATGAAGATTGTATGTGACCGTGACCCCAGGTTCCAAGACTCGTTCTGGCGTGAGCTAATGAGACTTATGGGGGTGCGGGTGGCTTCTACCACTCCGTACAACCCTCGTTCAGACGGGCAGGCGGAACACACCAACAGGGTGGTCGAGGACATGTTGCGCTCGTTCGTGGGTGCCAATCCGGATGACTGGGACCTCTACATGACAAACGTGGAGTTTGCTATCAACGACTCGCGTAGTGACGTCACAGGATTCACTCCCTTTGAGCTATGCTACGGGGTATCTCCGATGTCTCAGCTGGACATGTTCCTGGAGGCTGCGACTCTCCCTGGCTCTGCGCGACGAAAAGGGGGGGTGGGTACCGCCCATGAGATGGCTGTGAAGTTTTCGGCGCAGTTGCGGGACGCGCGTGGCCGCCTTGAGTTGGCTCAGCAGCGCCAGCGGGAGCAGTTCGACCGGCGCCACAAGCAGCATAGGTACGCAGTGGGGGATCTGGTATGGATCGAGGCTCGTCACCTGACGGAGAAGGTGATGGACCGTGCGCTGTGCCGGAAGCTCGGCAAGCGTTGGCACGGACCTGTAATTGTCGTGGAGTGCTTCTACAGCGATTTGCAGGCGGAGCTGGCGGAGGCGGACCGCGGGGCACCGGTGGCTTATCGGTTGGCTCTACCACCGCATTGGCGCATTCACGACGTGTTTGCACAGCACCGCCTGAAGCCATACGTTTCCGGCATGGATGAGTTTGCATCTCGAGCGCAACTGCCTGTACCTGACCCGGTAATGGTAGATGGGCAAGCGGAAGCTCACGTGGACAAAATTCTGGCGTATCGTGTACGCATGGTCAAGGGTAAATCTGTGGAGGAATGGAAGGTACGCTGGACGGGCTACTCGGCAGCTCACGACCAGTGGCGCTCCAGAGACAAGATGGACAGAGGCGGGGAGAATCAGCAGCTCAAGGAGTTCGAGGCACGGCGGTTGGGGATGCAGGCGGACATGCTGAAGTCCGTTGAGCATGGCCGACGTCAACGTCAACAGCGACAGCCCGTTCACCTTGGTGTCACTTTATCCCAGCTAATGGAACATCAATGTGACGTCCCGGAAGTGGATTCTCCACCGGAAGACTTCTGTCTGCCGTGGGAGCGGGTGGAAATCTTGGAGAACGGAGAGCTAGTGGTGATCACCGACCTTGAAGAGCGAAAGACCCGGCCAGTGAGAATCTTGGTGTTGTTCAGCGGAACCGGATCGGTGGAAAGAGAGTTTGCAAAGTGCTTTCCGTCTGCCTCGGTGGTTACGCTCGACAACGACCCACGATGGCAACCCGACCATCTCGCATCAATGGAGGACTGGGACCCCACTCAGTACCCACCGGGATTCTTTGATGTCATCTGGGCCAGCCCTCCATGTACCCAGTACAGTCAAGCGCGCACTACGGGAGGACCTCCTGATCTGGAAGGAGCAGACAAGAGTGTGAAATGCACCCTGGATGCTATTGAGTACTTGAAGCCCAAGCACTGGTTTCTTGAAAATCCTGAAGGAAGATACCCGAATGCGCTGCGGTTGCGGTCAGTGGTTCGTGAACTGCCACAACCTCTTTTTTGCACCTACTGTAAGTATGGGGAGCGATATCGTAAACCAACGTGTATCTGGACTAGCTCACCTCCACCAACGCCATTGCTGGAGTGCACCTCGCGGACACCTTGCGCATGTAAATGGGCCACCGGAGGGCACCCTGAAACTGCTCAGCTTGGGCCATCGTCTTCACAGCAACCAGGAGCGCGAGATGCTCACGCCGTGTACCCAGTACCGGCTCCGCTGTTGCGTCATCTCTTCCACCATCTTCAGTTCGGGAAGTTTGATACCTGACGACACCGGGAGCGGCATCGGGAGATAGGCCGCTCTTGAGGAGGGAGGAGTTGTACCGGGAGGCACGGACAGCTCAGGGCTATGCCCCAAGGCGTATGCCCCATGGGTATGCCCCAAGGCGTATGCCCCATGGGTATGCCCCGAGGCGTATGCCCCATGGGTATGCCCCGAGGCGTATGCCCCATGGGTATGCCCCGAGGCGTATGCCCCATGGGTATGCCCTGAGGCGTATGCCCCATGGGTATGCCCCGAGGCGTATGCCCCATGGGTATGCCCCGAGGCGTATGCCCCATGGGTATGCCCCGAGGCGTATGCCCCATGGGCATGCCCCGAGGCGTATGCCCCATGGGCATGCCCCGAGGCGTATGCCCCATGGGTATGCCCCGAGGCGTATGCCCCATGGGTATGCCCCGAGGCGTATGCCCCATGGGTATGCCCCGAGGCGTATGCCCCATGGGTATGCCCCGAGGCGTATGCCCCATGGGTATGCCCCGAGGCGTATGCCCCATGGGTATGCCCCGAGGCGTATGCCCCATGGGTATGCCCCGAGGCGTATGCCCCATGGGTATGCCCCGAGGCGTATGCCCCATGGGTATGCCCCGAGCATGCTCCACTCGCGAATAATGGGGAATTATCGGATATTCACATAAGTGAGCGAGTGGGGAAAATAATCGATGACAAAGCAGATTTCAGGAGAAGATCTGTAATGAAATGATTCATGGTAGATTCCAGGAGAAGATCTGCAATGGCAATACAAGTATCATGATCTGCCTGATGATTGGTGGAGGAGTAACAGAATCAGGCATGGTCTGCTGGTAATTGGCCGATGACAGATGTCAATCTAGGAATCCTGCTAGTGAGTTAAAGAGCAACATGATGAAAGGGGAAGCTTGGGAAAAGTGAACCTCAGTGAGTGTTGACCAAGTGAAAGAATTGTACAAGTTTTACGTGTTAGGATTGGGCATGATGCCAAGACTGAACATAGGGATATAGATGTTATAGGTCTGCGACCATACATTATATCGAAAAGTGATAGTATTGCTAGGCTGTGTAGCCAGTATATGTCATGCAATTAAACAGTGGAATATAAGGCTAGAAGCCTATGTGATACACCAAAAACAATAGAAAACATAAAAAGAAAAGAAAGAAGATAAAACAAAAGAAAGGAAAATAAAGAGGAAAATATGTATAAGTTATCAGGAGTGTGCCTGGTACATGTTGGGTATTCGCATTTCTGCGGGCGTGGACCCCCATGACGCGATCGGGGATTTTAACGCCGCGCTAAAGGCTGCGAGGGCGAGGGCGACGCTACTGGACGAGGACGTCAAGTCCCTCTTCATCAATCAAGGCTCTGGACACCACCTTCTACCAGCCGGCGGTGTCACGGCTGCTTCTTCACGATCAGCGAGCGACCTTCTCACGCATCCAGCAATGGGTGCGTGAGTGCTACACCGAGCACGTGAAGGCGGGTACCGCCACGGCGTCCGCCCACAAGTATTCGCATGGCACGCATTATTTTCATGGAGAGGGGCGCCGATGTCTCCGACGATCCCGGTTCCGAGCTTGCCGATTTGCGCACGATGGTCTTGGACTTAAGGCGGCAGTTAGCTGCCTTCGCCGCCTCCATCCACTCAGTCCGAGCCGTCCCCGCGCGGGTTCGCTCCTCGCGCGGACAAGCCGGACAGACGCATGAGCAGTGTCGACAACGGATCCGGATTCGTTGCTCCGGATCCAGACACAAATCAGAATCCGACCTATCGAATCCTCAATTTAAGCGGCTTCGAAAGATATAGATACGGGCAGATCCTGAAATTCTACTGGATTCGAAGCATCGAATCCTGATCCGTAAAAAATCCGTCAATTCCGACGATTCTGCGAATCCAAACCTGCCAAGTAAAAATTTGAACCCACATCCTTTAGGGTGTTTGCCAATATGGCCCTGCTTTCCCAGATGTGCTAAGAGGATAATTCCGTGACATTTGTCCACATTTTGATTAGTTTATATCCCTTGGCAATCGAAATTCATATCACAATTGATAATTTGACATTTGACTTTTCGATCGGCAGCATGGAATATAACGGATCCACGGAGACTAATCCAGACATTTTCTGGATTTTCGAGTACGGATACAGTGACAATCCTGAAATTTCGTGTATCCGTTCGAACGAAGCCTGATTTTCGTTGGCTCCGACAGGTACAGATACGAACGGATTCAAACAAATTGCTGGATCCGAAGCGTCGAAGCCTGAAAGATTTCTGGATCCGTCCTACGAATTCGGATTGGACCCGGATCCGTTGTCGACACTGCGCATGAGGACCCGTTTCGCGGCCGAGCCCCTTGCTGGATGTGACACCCCGTGTGTGTCACAGTCCTTTGTCTGTACTAGTACTCCATACAGTACGGCTGTCACAGGTTTAGGGTTTCCGGCTTAAGCCGAGTTTCACTCAATCTAACGGACTTCTTATGTTATCTTAAGTGAAAGCATTCTGTGTTTTACCACCACAATATATAGCCAGTACTATATATCTGACACCCCTCACCAAGGGTGGGAATTGGTCCCAATCCGTCTCCAAGAAGGTCGATAATAACAATAATAAAACATTTACGTCGATGCGTAAGGCAAGGCCTTCGGAACGATCTGCTAGAGTCGGTTCCCCTCATACATAACTGTCTGCTAAAGCAGGAAGCATTCCACAAAGCATGGAAGCAGGAAGAGCGGCTCGGCACTAAGGAGACGTGTCGGCCACCATGTCGGAAAACATCAGCAGGTCACGGAGCTGATGCCTAATGGGGATGGAGAACGCTTCGGGCAATGGGGTGGAAGGTGAGGACCCAGGGGTGCTCCGGGCCCTAGGCCTTTGCCCCCGTGGGGCTGAGACCCCCATGGGGCCTCCACCCCTTAGGGGCGGGGGGAGGAAAGTCTTATTTAATGTAATTTCTTAACATGTTACAGTACCCGCAGTCTTTGTGACTTCGGTGCTCTTTTTAGTTTTCACACAGAGTGTCATGATGCTTGGGGTTTCATTGGCGACTTTATTCTCTGGCATGATACCCGTTTCATGAAGAATGCTTCTTTCCCTAGAGTGCCGTCTGCACATTCTAGATAGCACTTTTTTCAGCAGAGGTTTAAGCCCGCGGTGAGGAACTCCAATCCCCTTTAGTACTTTCCCGAAGCCTTCTGGTAGATATCCCATGAGGGCGAGTTCCCTTGGCCACCTTGTGGCGTTTAGAAAAGGGGTTCCCGCCACGCTTCGGGGCGCTCCATCCCAGTGTGCACCTGGGTATTGTTTCTGCAGACCCGGAATGACCCCACTCTCAGCCCACGGGCACAGTTGGGGCGGTAACGGACACACACACTCTCTCTCTCTCTCTCTCTCTCTCTCTCTCTCTCTCCTCAAGCGCTTGTTTTATCATGTCAGGATGTATTCCCGTTTCTTTGAGCATCTTAGGGTTTAACTTCTTGTGCGGTACCACATTCATAAACCACTTTAACAGTTTATATTTCAGTTGGTCGTTATCAAGCTTCTTGCTCACAGAACAGCGCTATCAATGGACAATATGACTACATCCGAGGTCGCTTTTCATCGTGACACCGGTGCGACCGTGCCCTACTGCCAAAACCATGTGTGCGCGAAGGGCAAGGCGCGGCACTCGCACCGCGACTGCCCGAACGGGGGCAGGAACGGGATTTCAGCTTACGCGTTCGCTGCATCTTGAAAATGGCGAGGCGATCCTGGATCGTTCTTTTCGTGATCCGGAACGGGATCGATCCCGGGAGGGAAGTTTCTTACGGGATCGATCCTGGAACGCTCCAGGTACGGGAACGATCCTGGAACGCTCCAGGTACGGGAACGATCCTGGAACGCTCCAGGTACGGGAACGATCCTGGAACGCTCCAGGTACGGGAACGATCTTGGAACGCTCCAGGTACAGGAACGATCCTGGAACGCTCCAAGTACTGGAACGATCCTGAATCGATGGGGGGACACTCATGATAAGTCCAAGGGTCGGTTCAAGCATTCAAGGCAAGTACCATGAACCGCACATTTAAAAAAAAAAGGTAGACTTTCACAAGGCTAGAAAGCAGGAGGCAAATTCAAAAAGGAAAAATCAACAAATCCACAAAAATAGATACTAGTTCTCATTTATTTCATACTCGACCGGCCCAGTCTTTCAAGCTTGGGCCACTGGCCATCTGGTTTCTAGAGTTTTCTTTCCCTTTTCTTCTATTGCTCGTGCTGATTTTTTTGTCTTATTATCCGCATTTTTTTCTTTTTGGGAAGGTGATGCTTGCTTGTTGGTCTCCCAGTAGCGCACGTCCATGTTTTGAGTGGCCATCCTGAGGAATGAATCGTAGTATAGCTCAACACACATAAGCTGACATGCTGAGCTCAACTGAGAAGCAAAGCAAAGCAAACAGCAAAGTTGGGCAAAGCTGAGTCGAGTTGAGCAGAGCTTAGTTGAGTTGAGCTAAGTTGAGCTAAGTTGAGGATACGCATACGCATAGCACGCGCACAGGGATACACACATATCCTAGCACAGGCATAACACAACAGGCATACACAGATATACACACATATTCCAGCACAGGCATAGCACACGAACACAAATACACACATATCATAGCACAACCATAGCACACGCAAAGAGGTACACACATATCCTAGCACAGGCTTAACACTCGCACACAAAGATACACATATAACACACTATTCGATGAAAATGATATTCTCATGTGAAAATGATATTGCCTTATTTACCTCATGATAAGATTAAAAAGCCGCATTTTAACAGTCAAGAACATGCAAGTGCAGGTTGTGCATTAGATTTAATGGTTTTTATGGTACAAAATTGAGGTCAAATGCACTTTTTCGAAATCTAGGAGGAGTGAAAACACAAAGAACTTTTGACTCAGAATCTATATACACGTTATACACATATTATTTACATGTTTTTTTCGTCTTGCTTTACGCGTCCACTTCAGGTGCTACCGCTACCGCTACGCAATTATCAAAAGCTTCGTCTTCATCGGAATCATCCGATTCATTCAAGTCACCTAGGTCCTTGCGCGTGCGTTTGGATTGTTGTGCAAGCAAAGCGACGACTATCTGCGCGTATTGCTCGTTCGGTATACTCCGTTCGGGGTCTTTCGCATCCACATTCCATGCCAGCACTATTTCATTCTTATCGAAAGTCTCGGTAGACGGTCGGTGCCCCGGTGGCGCTGCGAAAGCTCCTCGCGTGACTCGCAAGCTGCTTGCCGAGGTGCTTCTTCTTAGTGTCGGTGTGCTTTTTGGGTTGGAAATAGCGATATAGCAGCTGTTGAGTTGACGGATAGCGCGCCTCCACCTTCACCAAGTACAACGGATCCGACCATTCGCTTCGCTTCAGTTGTACGCGGAAAGCGAACTTGTCGTTTTCAGATTCCACCGCGAGAGCCACCGCAAAGCTGCCGACTGTCATCTGGCCGTAGGTGACCTCCCACTGGGCGTTGTCCACGTACTGCTCTGCTCGCTTTTGGGCTCGACCTTGGTGTTTCCGTTTACCGTTGTACACTTCTATCGGCGCTCGATCAATTCGGCGTTGGATGCGCACCGGTATAGCGGGGACGGCGGCAGCCCCGGCAGCTTCTATCGCCAACGCGGGCGCCTCTATCAGTCGAACCAAGGTGGCATTGCGCTCGATGGCGATTTTCTCGGGATGCTGGAAGGGTATCGCGGGCGCTTGACATTCTCCACCAGCAGTTAGGTGGCGCTGTTTCTCGATGACATCCTCGCGCCAAAACGTTTCGTGCACCTCCGTGAGCTTTGTGCCCAAAATGTCCTTCAACGCCTGTAAGGTATGCTCAAGCTTTTCGATGCCTTCTTCGGTAAAAGGAATCGGCTTGATGTATCCAGGCCTCGCGACAGGGGGTGTAGAAACAAGCTTTGGCAATGGAGTCTCGGGTAACCATTTGGGTGAAATGGAATACTGTTTGTACTGCATGCCCAATTCGCCGTGCTCGTTCTTCTTGAACTTGAAAGCCTGCTGTGCCAAAATATTGTGGCAATCGAAGACGTGACCATCAAACCAAGAGCTGAAGTCGAAGATCTTCTCGGTGTGCTCGCATATTACACCATCCGTAAAGCATTCTTGTGCGACCTCTATCATCTCGTCGAGCGTCCAAGCTTGCTTGCGTCGTAGACGCACGGAGAAGCGTGAAAACATCTGGTCAATGTTCTCGTGCGTATGTCCCACCAACAGAAAGTTGAGTTTCACCTTGCGAAAGACGTCCGTGTGCACCAGCCAAGATGCGTATGCCAACATCAACTTGCTCTTGTTGGTGCTCACATTGTCAAGCTGTACATACAATACTTCCGGCATCGGGTATGAATTTTCCCCGTCCCCGTTGCGTCGATGCTCTTGAATGCGGAGGATATCCCGGTGCAAAACGTTGACAAGGAAGTTCGCATCGTCCTTGAAGTTGGCGTAGTTGAAATCCATGAAGCGGCCCACGTTCTCGATCATGCTCCCCATGTTGTGCACGTCAAGGAAGTCCTTAGAGTCCAGATGTTTAGGGATACGTCGAAAGTGTGGCAGTCGGGTGGTCCACTGCGTCATGCCATCGATGATCACCGAGGCATACTTATGCCAAGTTTTGTTCATGGCAATGCTCTTGGTCATATTCGCTTTACGACCATGTTTGTAGAACTTCTGGCGCTCCGCTCGTGCGATTGCATGATGTTTGTTGAGAGGCCCGTTGTATTGCGCTGTGCATGATACACAAATTCGGGTCAGTGAACAAATTACATAAGCATATAAACATATCACAAAGCTATTCATGAATATTCACCTTTTTGAGATTTGGTTAAGCCTTCCTTCAATAACTTGAAGGACGCGCAAACATCGCAGTGAGAAAATCGGTTCACCGATGGAATCTTGAGCCACTTGCTGCAATCTTCTTCAAATATTTTGTACCAGTAACTGAGAGAGAGCTTTTTGCTCTCCTCATCCTCACGCAAGCCCTCGATGTACTCGTCCCACAGCTCTTCGATGGTCAATCCATCCGAAAGGTGCTTCTCGGGTTTGTGAGGTTGGGGTTGTCCGTATTCGTCCGCGTATTTCTCGAGCCATGCGACGACCGACTCGCGTTTCAGGGAAATCTTGCGGTTGTCCTCCTCGTACGTCAATCCATGAACAAACGTGTGTCGGCCCTCGAGCACGCGTGTCCGACAGTCGTGAAGATACCCGTAGCTGATGCCGTAAGCCATATAGTAGAACTTAAAGCACACCTGTTACAAAACAAAAGACACCGTCACTCAAAAATTATTAACAAATTATCCAAGGAAACGCATAAGGGTTTTTATAGGTTGGCTGGATCTAAGACGCTTGGGAGACAACCCCAGCACTGCACGTCTGCAGGCGGGACGGCCGTCGCGTGCTCGTCAGCACTCTCCAAACCACGCCTTAAATCTGCGCAACCTACACCCTTAGTGGGAATCGAACCCACGAGTGCGAGGTTCGTAGCCTAGCGCCGTACCAACTCGACCAACGCGTCGCTAATGTACTTTATGAAATTTATTTAGAAATTTATGATACAATATTCCGCATTCCTGTGATGAACAAGATTACACAATCTATCACAAGGTCCAAGAAAAATTTCGCTTTGACCAGAGGCCGTTCATTAGCTAATGAACGGTTCCCGCAGCCAAAGTGTCTATTTGTGAGTCGCGCTTTGGCCAGAGGCCGTTCATTAGCTAATGAACGGTTCCCGCAGCCAAAGTGTCTAATTGTGAGTCGCGCTTTGGCCAGAGGCCGTTCATTAGCTAATGAACGGTTCCCGCAGCCAAAGTGTCTAATTGTGAGTCGCGCTTTGGCCAGAGGCCGTTCATTAGCTAATGAACGGTTCCCGCAGCCAAAGTGTCTAATTGTGAGTCGCGCTTTGGCCAGAGGCCGTTCAGTAGCTAATGAACGGTTCCCGCAGCCAAAGTGTCTAATTGTGAGTCGCGCTTTGGCCAGAGGCCGTTCATTAAGAAAGCTGGCAAAAAGGGCACCTCCAACCGACAGGTAAATTACTTTTTACTTCTGCTTCAAACAGTGTTCTCCCTCCCAAAGCATCCTTTTCTATATTTTAAGACATGCTAAAAATGTTTTTTTTTACTTACAGATGGAAGACGAGGTGCAACGAGGAGGCGGGGACCACGGAGCGGGCTCGTCTAGAGGGGCAGGCATTTTGGTGGAAGAAGCTCAGTTTCTCCACAATGCCAAGTCCATGGGTATGACGTTCTGGATTAACTTGGGCGGCTTGGCGGGGGATGCGGAGTTCGACAAGTTGGACACGTATCTGCGCCTGATTATTAACAAGGAGTTGTCAGTAAAAGAGGGGGGCCAGATGATAAGCCAGTTCAAGAAGGAACGCATGGTGCAGAAGCACTTGGTGTCCGCGGCGGGATTGCAAACCTGGGACGAATTCAAGGCCGAGTTCACCCCCTACTGGAGCTCCCAAGAGAAAATCGAGTCGTTGATCGGCTGCTTACCTTCAACTCAGGGGGGAGCGCGCCGGGGGGGGTCTGGGGAAGTTCCGCACGCGATCTTGAATTACGTCGAGAACGCGCGGGCGAATCTCAAAGAAGCGCAGGCGCCACGCGCGGCTCACATCCAAGGCTTGCAACAGATCGAGGTGAAAGTCGACATCAAACTCTATCGGGAGGCGCGGACCGACGGGCCGGAGCCTAAGGTTGCAGGAGAGGCAGGCCTGGAGGACGACGAGCCCACACATGAGACGGACGTGCCGATGTTCCCTCGTTGGAAGATCGTCAAGGGCAGCATGAACGATATGAAGGACGTCCCGAGACTGCCCTTCACGGGGACGATCATCGACTGCAATTACGCCCTTGACAAGGAGAAGACTCCCGACGCGATGACCAAGGAGGAGGTGCAGCCGTTCCTGGAGTCTTTCAACGCCAAGACCACCGCCCCGGCATGGACAGTCGCTATCTTTTGCGGTTTCCTCCAGCAAAACGATTTCCTGGAGGTGATTGACAATTACTGCTACGGCCGCGCGGAGCGGTTCTTCTGGCACAAGGGGAACGTGCACATGAACCCCAACAAGTCCGTCCGCTACAATGACGTTGAATGTGGCGTCCTGGGGTACCATGTAAAGAGCGATGCCCAGGGGGAGTCTTCTAAAAAGCCGGAGTGGATGTTCAACTTTGATTTTGGGGAAGGTGAACGTCTGAGCCGCGCGTCACTTTTGCGCGGCTTCCCGGTTGTGCACCAGATGTTCAAACGCGACGGCAAAGTCGTGAATAACCATCAGAAACCCCTAGCACTGTTGATGGAGCTGATCCAGTGCCACATGCTCGGTGACAATCCGGGCAAGGTGGATGAGAACGGCCATCCACTCAACTGGATTCTCGACGCTTGCTGCGGCGTCGGCTCGACGTCCATGGCCGCCATGAGGTGTGGTATGAACGCGATCGGCTTCGACCACGACCAGTACATGGTCAGCTCTGCGCAGCAACGGCTGATCAATTTCCACGCCGAGCCCGATCAGGATGCCGAGTTGAAGCCCAAAACGAAGAGCGAACCGACGGCGAAGGGGAAGGAAGCAGCCATTGTTGAGTCGGATGACGAAGAAGCACAAGAAGAGGCCGAAGTAGAGAGTGATGAATAAAATAGTAGGATTTGTCGACCGCCCTGACTGATAGTATCAGTCATGCCTCGACGGTATAGGGTGAAAAGTACTCTGCTCGTAAACATTTGAATAAAGAATGATAAATGTATGCATATTTCGGTGTATTATTGTACGCATACTACACTTTTCTACCGTGTTGCCTTTATGTATCCCTATTTCGCGCATAAATATCACTAAACCCTGATTTTTATGAAATATATATAAATCCAAAAATGACATATGATAATGTCATTTTCATCGAATAGTGTTATATATATATATCCTACCACAGGCATAGCACACGCACACGCACACAAAGATACTCACATATCCTAGCAAAGGCATAACACTAGCACACAAAGATACACATATATCCTAGCACAGGCATAGCACACGCACACGCACACACAGATACTCACATATCCTAACAAAGGCATACCACACGCACACAGAGATACACACTTATCCTAGCACAGGCATAACACTAGCACAGAGATACACACCTATCCTAGTACAGGCATAACACTAGCACAAAGAAAAGCTAAGCTCTCAACGCAAACGCGTTGGCGCTGAGTTTGGCGCTAAGTGCTGAGCTAAGATAAGCTGAGCTGAGTTGAGTTGAGTGAATGCGTAATAGAGTGAGTAATGATTTTTTAGTGAGTGGTCCGTAGTGTGGGTTGTGAGGTTATGAGAGTGAATACAATTACCTTAATGCACGTTCGTTCTTCACATTCCCGCTCCTTTGAAGTTTCCGCCTTACCATACCCAACACCCCATGCAGTGTGAGAATAGCTTGGTTCCAAAACCTCAAAGAACATAGTGAAAAATAACATGCTTATTTTGATCTTATGTAAGACCAGAAAGTGCGCAATACCATACCATACTTTTATAGTAATCACACATATCCTAAAAGATCTAAAACACGGGAGCACATATGTGGAAAATTATTTTTGCATCAAAATATTACACCTCTTTGTGGCGCGACGGGAGACAAGTGGTCACAGACACAAGAGTGTCAGACCTACTCAAACCCACGATGCCATACATTACAACAAGGCCAATACCTTGTTGCTCGCGGATCAAGGGCGCTCCAAACAAACCCACAGACCAAGGGTGCAGGCGCCTTCTTCTACAAGAGTAGAAAGCGTGACCACAATGGTTCCTTCAATGGCGCAGTCACCAATGTGTGGCCAAGGGAGTTCGTTTTTGCAACGCCACAAAGGAGGTGTAATATTTTGATACCTATGCTATTAAATAAAATAATTCTCTTAAAATAATTCTAAAATAAGTCTATACATTAAAACAAAACAGTTTGATAAAAAGAAAATAAAAGAAAAATAAAATAAACCACCACTCTAAGTGGGGTAGGATTTTACCTAAAGGGAATCCGGCCCAGTTCGCCTAACTATTACCCAGCAGTTCAA
This sequence comes from Cymbomonas tetramitiformis, assembly GCA_001247695.2. NCBI lineage: Eukaryota > Viridiplantae > Chlorophyta > Pyramimonadophyceae > Pyramimonadales > Pyramimonadaceae > Cymbomonas > Cymbomonas tetramitiformis. The sequence continues at coordinate 13,730 of LGRX02030748.1, read as the reverse complement.
TCGCAATGGTTCCACAGCGAGCTGGTTCAGGCACAAAGGATTACACGATTCTTATTAAAATCTAAAATCGTGTGACTGTGCAAGAAATACTAACTAGCAAATTGTGCCGACAGGACAATTGAAAGCAAGTTTATTCAAGTGCAAAGTAGTCTAGCAAAATCATAATTGCATACCATTCGAGCAACTTGTCACGAGGCATATACCTGGGTTAACTGTGCAGGGCTATCCCTCATCGATTCGTTGAACGAGTGAAAAGCCCCCTGCCGTCACTATCCCGACACACACCCGACTCGCTTAATTAAAAGAAAGACTAAACCAAGTGCGATGCAATAAAAAACTCAAACAAGGACACGAGCGTACCTTAAATTGGCTGGGTTAGGTTTCACCCCAGGGCGTGCCGAAGGCTAACGCACTCCCAGCCTCATTTGAGCGAACTGTCTATGTAAAACAAAGTTCGCATCGTCGGACCTTAAAAGCTACAAGCACCTATATCACTATACTACTTATGCAAGTGCAAATCGCGCTACAAGTTGCAAAGTTCAAAGGAAACAGTGCTCTGAGGATGATGCCACCACACTTGCGAGCAAAAGAGCGCCAAAGGTAGTGCCACACTATTCGTCGATGCCTGAGGGAAGTTTCTCGACAGTGCAACCCATTTATTTTGAATGTTACTTTGCTGCGAGATGACACCCCACGCTTGGCAGTCTTGAGATTCCTGTACCCGGCGGTACCACCAGGCAGCAATTAGCACAACAGTCGCAATGACTGCAAAAGACATGCTACGGAAAGCATGGACACATACCTTAGATTCCCAGTGTTTCCACACCACCAGAGCCCAAAAGCAATTGGGGTGGTAACTGGGATCGGCGCGTCGGATATTTATATCCCGCCTCCTCGCCAAGAGCCATGGGGCGGTTGTTAATATGCAATTTTGAGTTGCGACACTGGAACCTAGACTGGATGGGCCTGTTTAGAAGCTAAAAAGGCCCAGTTTTTCACAATCCAGTAAAAACATGCAAACAGGCACACCCACCTGTAAAATTCTATCGAAGAATTCAATTCGAAAGCGCATTTTTCGAACTAGCTAGCCTAACCGAAAGGCAGAGAACGCACACAAAACAAGTACTTAAAAATCACTTAAACATCACGTAACGTGGGAGCTCCTAGCCCCACATCAAATGTCGAGCGTCCCTATACCAACTCACCTGCCCTTCAGGATATCACTATGATTCAAGGTGCACCGGTAGATCCAGCTTTCCGATCTTACTAAAAGGTTGTGAGCGCACCTGGCGGGAATGATGTCCGCTCATTCCGTGTGTGACCAACTGCCACAGACCATTTTCGAAAACGTGCTCATGGACTTCATTTGCGAACACTGTAAGTGAATTACGAAAGGAAAATAGGTGCCCCGGCAGGATCTACTCTCAAAATTTCGCACGAAAATTATGGGGTAAATCATAGTTTTGGGCAAGCGACAAAGTGCGTGGGTGTGTGGGTTACGTAAACACCAAACGCATCTTGCTTGCGGCGACCACGCAATGACCAACCACCTGCGGAAAATATACGGTACGCGAAAATATCAGAAACTATTTTATACTAGCAACACAATACAATCAAATTATTTAGGCTGATCTAATCAGAGTTTGCAGTATGGTTTTCGGCTCACGTGCTTTCAAACTTCGGAGACGCACGTAAGACTAAATGGGAAGTCAAGAGCTCACGATACTGTGTCCATCATCAAGGTGAGGTCGCCATGGCGCAGTCCGAGCGTATGCGCCAGTGACATTTCTGCTGATGCCATCGATTACTGGAACGCGAAAACACGGTCCAGTGCGTTCGGGATTTCCGATGACGGTTACGATCCAAAGCGAAACGAGAATAACGCAGATCGCGGATCATCACCATCGTTATGAGCACGCTCTCAGGCGATTCAGGAACGGGGATCGCAAAATGTCGTATGCAGAACACGATCGCTCCGGAACGGGGGGTAACGGGGAACAGTCGATTACGCGTTCGGAACGCGATGACGTTTTCCAGATGTGAGGAGGCCGAGAATTCGGTGTTGGCGGCCAAGTTCCAGCACGCCATCGACAACGGCGACCCTGAGGAGTTCGACGCACTTTGCATGCTCGCGGGCGGCAAACCGGACATCTTCGCCGACGTTTCCGCATGTTCTTTCTGCGAGGAGGACGGTGAGGCCAAGGTGTACGCCGTCACGGAGTTCACGGACTTGGCGCGCAACGTGGGAGCATCTACTTTCAACGTCAACACCTTCACCGCCGACGATCGTGCCGGTGGTGTCGGAGCCGGCCAAGCACTCGCCCGCCGTGTCGGTTGAGTCCGACGAGGAATGGCGGACCGGTCCGCCCAACGCCCAGCTGCACTCTCGGGTGCCGTCACCTGCCGTACAAATGTGCTCCTAGAGGCTTTGATGTACGTGCAATCGATCTATGAAGGTGGCTAGACCAAATTCGATAGTCGTCGCCACCGAAACGAACAAAAACTACTTCTTAGAAAGTACAGACAGCCGCCCCGATTTTCGGGATTGGTAATACCCTTACCCGGTATTACCAATGATAAAATTTGGTATTTTGGCATGGAGGACGGTCAGAGTGTCCTAAGAAGGGTGAATCCATGACGGATATCTCTCGTGTTGCCACGCAGGGATGTACTCGCGTTGTGAACTGTTTAGACTTCGAGCACGTCTCACCCTCTCACGGAATGGGGATGTTGGAAATCGTCCTGGCGTGACGGCTGAGAAGCCGTCGATTTGATTTTTACCCATGGTAAAATGGGTAAAATCGATGGTAATACGGGGGTAATACCCGGTAATACCCATACCCGGTATTACCGATGGTAAAACTTTTTGGTAACGTGCGGCAATACCCCCCTGCACTAGGGTAAGGACACACTTTTTGGGGCAAAGCAATACTTGGTAAAATACTGGTAATACCTATACCTAGTATTACCTTTGGTAAAATTCGTGCCAGCCATATCCTCAGCGAACGCGTAGGCCGAAATGCCGTTCCTGCCCCCGTTCGGGCAGTCGCGGTGCCAATGCCTCGCCTTTCCCTTCGCGCATACGGCGTTCTGGCAGTAGGGGATGGTCGCACCGGTGTCTCGATGGAAAGCGACCTTCTTGCATGGAGATTGATTGCGACCAATTTCCACCCTTGGTGAGGGGCTCGGCCGCGAATCTGTGCTTCATGCGTCGGTATGGTTTGTCCGCGCGGGGACTGTACCCGCGCGGCGACGGCTCGGACCGGTCGGAGGCGGCGAAGGCAGCCAATTGCCTCTTAAGGTCTAAAACCATCGTGTGTAAATCGGCAAGCTCGGAATTGGGATCGCCGGAGATGCCGTCGCTCCTCTCCATGAATGAAGTGCGTGCCATGGGAGTACCTGTGTGCCGACGCAGGTGGCGGTACCCGCCTTCACGTGTGCCGCGTAGCACTCTCGCACCCATTGCTGGATGGTAAGAAGGCCGTGCGCGGCTCATTGATCGTGGCGAGAAGTAGTCGTGACACCACCGGCTGGTAGAAGGTGGTGTCCAGTGAACAAGGCTACAATTCAAGCAATTGCAATATCTTTATGGTAGGAAAGATTGACCAGTAAATTAACAGGTTGAGCAACAGCTCCTCCAAATAGTTACTTCAAGTTAGAACAGCCTCCAAATGGGCAATATTCAGGTCTTATACTTTCAAGGCGCGCAATTCATATCTCTAATCGATCTGTCCCATGTCGGCTGGCATATCATCATCTGCCACTTATACAAATCCTAACCAGAGAATCTGCATTTGGACAATCCTAATCAAGCCAGTTGATTTCATTGTCCCTTGCTGATCTTTGCCTTCTTCCTACGAGGAGCCACGTCAAGCACTTCTTCTTCATCACTGTCACTGCTCATGGTGCATTTCAATTGAGTTATATACTCATGTGTCCAACATCTCGGATATTTCCTAGATTGCCTCTTCGTCTCTTCAGACACCCCAGCCTTATTCTCAACCATTGAAGTCAATCCAGTATCCGACCCATATGGTTTCTTCGGTGGTACATGAACAGTCTCCACCACAGAGGCTGGGGCATCCTCAGATATGGCCTCAGACTTCTGCTCGGTGATAGGCTGATCATCTGGCTGAACAGGTGAGGTCGGGGAGGTGCCCTTTGGTACCCAGTGAAGTTCACCCTTCTCATCCATGATCAATTGCAGTCCCAGTCTCTTCAACCTTCGAGCTTCAGCTTGTTCTTCAGCATCGTCAGCTACCAAGTCATCGAACTCGCTGACGTCATCCTCGGTGTCATCATATTCAGGCGAAGCTGGCTCCCATTTCGGACTGGCAGTGTCCATGTCATATATGACACCCGCGTCATCTTTGTCATCCGAACCTGGTAGCTTCTCCTTACTGTTAGTGACACCTGCGTCATCATTGTCATCAGAATCTGGTAACTTCTCCTTACTCCAGGACACAGCGCCTGTACCCGAATCTTCACTGTCCGTAGGCGCTGAGTGTATAGGCTTACGCCCCGTGTAGGGAATTCCACGATATTCGTCATCGTCAATCACAATCGTCGGATTCCAGTACCCAACGCTGCTGATCGGTAATGAGAATGGCGCTACCGGCGCCTTCAACTGAGTGGCGTCTTCCAGAAACCAGCCGCCGCCCCTATTACGCTCCCAGCGGCGTAGCGCACCAGAAGGGTGGACGATAACATGCTGCCAGCTATAATCAAGTCCAGGCTTTCGCTCCCCATAGTACGAAGTCAATGGCTCGGGAGTCCCCTTCCGAGCCCATTGCCATCTCACTGCCCCAGTACGCATAAATACAATATGCCAATCGAATGGCTTGGCAGGGCTATTGTGCCCTGGCACAACTCCTCCCCTCTTAGCTTGTTAGTACAAAGAGATGATAACTCAGAGTCATTTGTACAGCAGCTAAGATCCAGACACAGATCAGCCATGCGTATGGATGCGTGATATGCTTTTCTGATCGAACAGGTGCTCGAAGAGTTGACGAAGCAATCCAGCGGGTAGAGGGTATACAGCAGTGGAGACTCCCGCTCCTTGTTGCCCTGGATGAGGTCCCAGTTGAGCAGTTTCCGGATGTGATCCCAGAGTCTGTTGGTGAAGACAAGGAGTATCCATCGTACAGTACCGTAGATCCACACTGCCCCAGTACGCATAAATACAATATGCCAATCGAATGGCTTGGCAGGGCTATTGTTCCCTGGCACAACTCCTCCCCTCTTACGTAGCTTGTTAGTACAAAGAGATGATAACTCAGAGTCATTTGTACAGCAGCTAAGATCCAGACACAGATCAGCCATGCGTATGGATGCGTGATATGCTTTTCTGATCGAACAGGTGCTCGAAGAGTTGACGAAGCAATCCAGCGGGCAGAGGGTATACAGCAGTGGAGACTCCCGCTCCTTGTTGCCCTGGATGAGGTCCCAGTTGAGCAGTTTCCGGATGTGATCCCAGAGTCTGTTGGTGAAGACAAGGAGTATCCATCGTACAGTACCGTAGATCCACTGGAGGAGGCGACTGCGTCCAGATGCAAGTAGGCTTGCGGTAGCCAGTGCCATACATACAGTAAGAGCAATACAACGGGGTAGGTAACCGGCGAACTACGGGTCGAAATCGCAGCGCAAAGGGAAACCTGCCCATCGGATTTTCCATAAACCAATGCTTGGGTTTGAGAAAGTCAAAAATTTGGAGCGTTCGGCGTACACAGGCATCAGCCTGTCGCAGTTGTCGCACCCCAGTGGTCTTAGCCTGACTGTATTCGGTGCACGGTGGACTAGCCCAGATGACGTCAAAGTAACCAGGCGCGTAACGCTTGAAGTCCCAGTCCTGAACCTTCTCAGCGTAGGTAGGTTGCCAGCGAGGATCATGATCGACGGTGACCACAGTGCTCTTCGGATAACATGACATGAAACTTCTCTCCACACTTCCTGTACCACTGAAAAGTACTAGTAGTCGCAACTCGCGTGTCGAGACCACAGAGTCCAGAAGAGCTAGATGCGTCACAAAGGCGTCAGAGGAGCGACAGTATTGTTCCCAAGGTAGGCAGTTGTCCAGAGAAGTGAGTTTCCCTTCATCAGAAGTATCCAGGAAAGTTAGAGCTCTGGCGCGTTCCCGCCTTTGCTTCCGCTGCATTCTGACCTCCTGTAAGGCTTTTTCCCGGGCTTGTCCTTCTCGTGATAGTCTCAGTTGTTCGAACTCCGTGAGCTGTTCGAGTTCACCCCCGTAGTTCAACGACTCACGGGTCTTCCAGGAGTCATGAGCATTAGAGTACCCAGTCCAGCGAACCAGAAATTCTTCTACTTCCTTGCCTCCTTTCATAGGTTTCACTCTTCGAGCCAGAATCTTAGACACATGGGTCTGGGATTGTCCATCCACGAGAACCTTGGCAGGAGTAGGTATTTGCCGACGCAGCGCAAAAGCTTCATCCGCGGTGCGGTATTCCTTGAGGCGATGCTGCGCAAAAACATCGTGGATACGCCATTTAGGGGGTAACTCGAGCCGGTAAGCCACCGGGGCACCTCTGTCAATTTCGGGTAGCTCTCGCTGCTGGTCACTGAAGAACCTCTCGGTGAAGGGTTCGCACCGAAGCGAGGAACGTTGCTCCCGCTGAATTGGCAGCCGGCTGAGCGGCCGGCGGTGTGGCTGGAGTGTTGGCGTGTCTCGCAGCCTCTGAATAAAAAATCGTTGCTAATGCGCGGCGGCGATGCGCCATGCTGGAAGTGGCTCGTATAGCGGCAACCATGATGAGAAGGACTGAAGGGGCGGAGTGAGGCAATGAAACGTGACAGAGAGAAGTGGCAGTCGTGGGCGGCCAAGAAATGTGCGGGTCGTCGATACAGCAGCCGCAAGAGATCAAAGAATTCCGGAAAGTCGTGTGGAGGAGGCGGCCAATACGTAACGGTGTGGAAGCCAACCAGAAAGCGTAAACCAGACCAACGTTAAATCCCGTAAGAAAAAATGTCTCAAAGCGCTTCGGCGTGTCGTAAAGCAACCCATAAGATTTAGGCCATGCCCGTGACTGCCGGCACTCTCACGCGCGGAGCGCCTCACTCTATCCCAAGCGTCCGAACTCAGCCACTCATGGTGGCAATCTCGCAGTGGCTAAATAAAACGTAAGTGGGGTCAAACCTGCTATATATATATATAGTGCTGCTAATATATCTATAAAGTTGAGAATAAACCCTGAGTTAAGGGTTTCGGAAATCAGAACGATAAAGTGTGGATTGATATGAAAGAGATAAACATAAATACCTAACGGTTGTTTCGCACCTACTGGTGACGGTCACTCAGCCTACTATAGGAAGTGACATGTGACAGTTTCGGGTGTCACTGTGTCACATCCAGCAGGCTGGACACAGTCTCACAAAATAAAACTCTCTTCTGGAGAAGAGGCATGGTTTGGGGCCATGGTAAAAAGTAAAAAAAAAAGTAAATAAAAAAGAGTAAGTCGTGTTTTTGCAAAGCATGAATAGGGGAATATACCCGCTAACCGGTATATTCAGGTGTGAAATACAATAAATAGACGTTTCATTATCAGAGAGAACTGCAAAATGGTGACTACTGACGTGGCACCTCGGTGCGAGGGGTGACAGAAGAGGATACAATATCCCCCCTCCCCCCCGTGTGGGGGTGAAATTGGTATCCCCATGATACCACCTCGTCATCCCGGAGGTGTGAGGTGCCACAACAGCATCCCAAACCATAAGCATAGCAAACCCTAATTGAAGACATCTACAGGATTCAAGGGGTCTTTTGCAACCCAGCTAGTACGGCTCTGCCTGCGCTAATCCAGTAATGCGTGCTCGCTAGGGGCTTATGCCCATGCGTGTGCCGCGGGGATCAACTTCTCCCGCGGGGTAGGCTGCTAATTTTAACGAGCAGGCTGCAGGTGGCGGCGGTGCGCTCGATGATGGTAGAGGTCCAACGCTGCCAGAGTGACGAACAATCATCCCATACCCGCGCGAGGCCATAGGTGCAACTGGCCAGGCACAACCGGAGAAAATACGCCGGTGTAGGGAGGGTGTGAGGGATGGGGGCGGAAAATGCGGTGAGTGCGTGCAAGGAAGGCACTGCACTGCGGAAAGGCGATAATTGGGGAGTTGAGGTGGGCGTGTGCAGTGGTGTCTACACCACCAGACACCACCACATGATGGCCAAGAAATGCGCCGGGCGAAAATGGAAAACGCGGAGAGACGAACTTGTTGGAGTCAAAGTAGTCGCTGCCGTTGATTGCGGAAACGTCGGAGAGGGTATGGATAGAGTTCCCGAAACCGATTGCCGACCGCCCACATCCCAGAGCGGGCGGAGGCGGTGGCGCGTAGCTCTCGCCATCGTCGGACTCCGTGGAGTAGCCGCCACGCCCGTCAACATCCCCGATACCGCACATGTACCCCAAGTTAATAGGGGGGTCAGGGTCAGCGACGCAAATGTCCGATGCCAAAATCATGTCGGCGAACGTGTGCGTCACCGGCTGAGGCACCAGCGGGCGGGTGGGGAGCGGTTCTGTAAGCTCCTCCTCGTCGGACTACCAGTCGCGACATTTCAGACGATCTATATCTGAACCATATTTGAATTCCAAACGTTTTTTTCACACAATATCAGATGTTTCGGATCTTAGTTGAGCAGATAGTTTCAGTTGTGATTGGCAACCGTGGCTAAGTCTAGCAAGTCGGCAACGGAGTTCGGCGTTGAATCGGTTCGTTGATTCGTGGTCGTCTGGTCCGGGTCACGCCGAACCAGGGCGCGACCGACGGAAACCATATTAGCCGAGTTGTGGTCAGTGGTGTCGTGTCAGCGGTATATTAAATCGGTCGGTTGGCATTCGTGGGGCTAACAGGCTAAGTGGTTGCTGGGCTGGTTAGCCAAATGGGCAAAATGGGCCCGGAATCGGGCAAGTTGGGTTAGTTGGGCGAGTTTGGCCACGCCGAGATAATAAATAAATTCACAGGGCGCACGCAATTTGCATAGCAGCTCGGTGGTCCAAGTTCGCGCGGTAGTAAAGCCAAGCCTATCGCGGATGCGTCGGTTCCAATAAAGACGCCCACTAAATCAATGCGCACTACGCATGCGATGCGTGGACTTCCTATCGAGCCGCGTTTTTTACATCGGCGTCGTGGATGTCATTTTGCCAGTGCATGGGTTGCCCACGCTGGTGCACCTCGCCCGAATGGTGACCGGAGGTGATGAGTGCTGCAATAACGTGAACGACGAAGCTCTATCCATAACGTAGGAACGATGAAGCTCTATCCATTTGGTCGCAGTTCAGGAGCAAGGTATCGAAAGTGAAGAATTTGAAATTAAAACACCCAAAGTTCCGCGGCTTTAACGCGCACGTTGTGCAAGTCCCTATTGCATCGACCAGCCGCATGCGTCCTTCAGAAAGCGCATAAACACGTGAAATGGTTTTTTTGCCGTGTTCTCGTGTACCCAAACCACCCCGCCACCCCCGCAATCAGTACCGCACAGCAACCGTGGAAGATTGCTGATAGCAACATGCAACAACCTGAAATAGTTTATCGCTGCAGGTGATAGACATGTATTAGAGTATCCCAAAATTACGAAGCATTACGTATCTACAGACGGGGATGCAATTCTTTCTTATATGCAATATATGAACCTAAGTTTATATAACAGATTGCCACGACCGATTTTTGTCGACTTAGGCGGCTACACTTGATTTCCAAACGCTTCCAAACGGTCTAGGTGTATTGGGACCGTAAATTGTGGCTTGCAAGCTCTTTTTTTGACTGTGGACTTCGGCAGTTTACCTGTTCCCTGCATAACTTGCAAAACCGAATCTATTCTCAGACCTCTGTTACTATTCAACTTCTCATAACATTGGCATACATAATTGATTTCTCCATAGACTCAGTGCGCTCACGTGTGCTCATAGTAAATGCAATAAATAACCAACTCCTCTTCAATTTCTCGATTCACCCAAGCGAGAACAACTTTAGAGCAAGCTAGAGATTCTGCACCCACCTTGAAGGGCTACTCGGACGACCTCTACGTGCATCGAATGTGGTGTCCCACGTCTTGCCCCAGCCAGTTTCATTCACCTTACCAGTGAGGGGCCCCCAGGTGTCTCCAATCGCCCGCATGTTGCTTGGTTCGTATGAGAACTCGCTTGCCGAGGGCACGATCATATTATTTTTTTTCTGATTCTTGATTTGCTGAAAGGCAACCCATCATTACCACATTGAGTCAGAACAACTGTAATCATCATCTGCTTATGAAGACCTCATCACACCAAGAGCTTGGTAACCAGTCTGTCACGCATGCCATGCAACATGCACAGGGCGTGCCTCAAAGTTGAAACATGCAGGCGGGTGTGGAAACTTTCCGCAACCCTTTAACTGGTTCCGCTTAAAGAAGCCCAAAAATTTTCAAGCATGGGCGCTTAAAGTTCAATGCCATGGCAAAGGTGGACTAGGCAAAGGCTGCACCAGTACTGTTTCCCTCTAGCACAACTCGCACACATTGCCATTGTCTCTGAGATTCAGGAATGTGCACTGTTTCAGACAAGTTGTTGAACATGCACGTCACAGACTGCCTGTGACACTTCAAGTTGTTGAACATGCACGTCACAGACTGCCTGTGACACTTTAAGTTGCCCGTCGAAAGTCAAACAGTAACGCTAACTCTTTTGAATGGGGAGTCCTTATAGGGCGGCATCACTTGCCCCTGCGCTTTTCAGCTAATCTTGCTAGGACGCGCATTACTCAACCTTGATTGGTGCATTTTGACGAGTGCATTTGGGGACAACCTGGAAGGTGTCATTGAATTTGTCCACCTCCACCCGGCTCGCCCAGCGCACTGTGCTGCCTCTACCCCCCGCTCTCTGCATACCCTTTGCCACCCTCTCAGGTCCACTTTGTCACAGCACAGAAGAGCTCCAAAAGCCTCAAGAAACTTCGCAGCACGGCGCACCTTATATCCGGGCCCGACGCGCTCCGGGGAGCGCCCCACCAGCTCGTCATCCTTGGAGCCATGGACGTGATAAAACTTGCCTCCGTCCACGTAGTACTTCCCCACACGCCCGTATGTCACGCCATCCTCCTCCCCGGTTGCATACGGAGCCTTCCCTGTTACAAGGAGTGGCACATCGCACACAAACGCCTCATATGTATCACACCGCACCTTCTATATGGCCACGGAAGCCATACATAGACAACAGGCATGCCTCATAATTTGCAACTGGACAGCGCTTCACCCAGCTTGAGAAAAACGCGTAACGGGACCTTGCCTTGGAATAGGGAATTTGTAGGTTTCCCTCAGAAGTGACTGTCACCCTCTTCAGACCAGCGATGACTGATTTATTGTGCAAAATATTTAATGTAAAATGGTGGCACCACTCAAACGGTCAGCCGTGCTGGACACGTAGTCGGGAGGAGCAGACGAGGGCGAGGCTCACCTCGTGGTGACACCTGGCCGTGAGCAGTCAAGACCTGTGGCTGATGCCCATCTCGTGTGAGAGAGCCACGCCCGTGTGGAGAGCTTGCCCTGAAGCATCTGCCAGGGCTCTCTGAACGCATCAGCGTGGGCCCATACTTCTTCTCCTGCTCCCTCAATGCCTCCATAGCAGAGTCAATTTCAGTCATTAATGAGACGCATCCTATTGCAATCATTGACAAGAGCTATCCTATGTGTTTCTGCGAGGCAACGACCTTCGGTCCTGCTCATGCTGCACTCGCCACTATGCGAATTGTTTCCCATGTAATAGCCAGTTGATCATTTTCCAGGATGACTGAATTCCACGGATATGAACTGCACGAGGTGCATGCAGCATTCACTGCCATGATAGGTGATCATCGAAAATTTAGTATTAATAGGGCAAGGTTAAAGAGAGCTCTATCGGCAGATGCTGTCAGGGTGACTGCAAAACATGGTTGCAGCCGTGTGTACACATCACAGCTTTCTGCCAATAACGATGCATCACTTCTGCAGGGATCCTGATTGGACGCAGAAGTCACGGATTCTGGTGTCTGAAACTACTAAAAGTCCGCCACGCTCCAAATTTAGCTACGTGGACAAGATGTTGATTGGCACGCCTCGTTTGGCACGTTTCGTGCCACTCGATGCGAGAGCGCGCCAAGCCTAGCCGCCCCATATCTCAACCCGCGATGCCCTGGATGTTCGACTGAGTACAGAATCTGACTGGCTCGCAGCAGGTCTCCACAATTGGGACCAAAGGCTTCTTTCGTGCGCACCTGAGGTCCATGTATCAGATGCATCTAAAGCTTTGCGTACCCCCTATGCGCGCACCTGTATATGGTATATCCTCTACACAGCTAGTAGACCCATCCCTTGTGGAAGAACGAAGCCACCTGGCGGCATCCCTGATTGTTGTGCGTATCCTTGGACCGACTCCTTTGGCACACCGTAGCCACCACGTGACTGTTGTGCTTATTCTTGGACCGACTCCTTTGGCACACCGTAGCCACAACGTGACTGCTATGCTTATATTATGCAGCCATACCAGGGATTAAAGGATTCGACACACACTCCGGGACACTCATCCAGATTTCCTGGAACTAAGTAGCGACGAACGGGACCCCCTATGCCCTACCTGGCATTGGCTGCTGTGTGGTGTCATTCTTACACCCATTTCTGTGGCGCCACGTGGCCACAAAATGTCGGCTGCACTATGTACCCACACTGGGACAAAGGATTCAGCGCATACTTCGGGACACTTAGCTGGAATTTCTGCAGCTCACTAGTGGAGAACAGGCCCCCCTAAGCATCGCTGGGCCGCCTGGTGAGCGGCCCTACGGCTGCACTGCCTGCGCATTAGTGAGCTGTGCCTCTGAATCCGATCCACCTTTACCCCCCATGCTGCCCGAGCCATTTCCCCCCCGCCAAGCCTGCGTTTAGAAGCAACATCTTGCTCTCTGCCGGCCCCAAACCCTCGGATCAAGAGAGCTTATTCATCCACAACATGTCCCAAAGGGCCGCCCCACGGGGCTGAGAATGTTCGACTGAATTGCTACCTTCTGACCTTGAGTGCCAACCGCCAAACTGCGCTTGCAACCCCCAACGCCGACTCTATGGGACTGTGTGTCCCAAGCCTTCCTGACACCTGCTCATCACTGCTAGTTCCAGCACGATCATCAGCCATACGGGCACTAACGCGGGCAGGGAAATTGATGAGACGCCGCATGCTGCCGTGCAACCTTTTGTAAGTGGACATCGCTGCCGGCATGTGCCAACTCCAACCACCACCCAAACGCATGCCTCCGTGACCAACACTCGACCCACCATGCTTGAGCCGATGCGTGCATCTACCTGCGCCGATTTCAGCACCCTACCTAGGAATTCCGATTCGGCGGCACTATGCATACCCACACACTCTAGGATCAAAGGCTTTGACACACATTTCGGGACGTCCATCCGGATTGCCCAGAGGCATGGATGCATTTGCAATCACCTTCATGATCTTCAGCCCGTCCATGCTGTCAGTCACTTTTGGCGTCCAGCCTTGCTCGTATTTCAACCGCTCCACGCGATCGCTGTGCTCGTAGTTCCACTTGTCAATTTCGACCCGTGCATCGCGGTCGGGGCCTGTGACACCAGCGCGGCACATCTCTCAGGCCGGTGGCTAAAGCAATCGACGCCTCCCTGAAAGGGCTGTGAAACGAGCAAATGGCCTGTGACACCGGCACTATGGAGCTTCTAGGCCTGTGACACCGGCACTATGGAGCTTCTAGGC
>LGRX02030747.1:0-11151 GCA_001247695.2 Cymbomonas tetramitiformis | reverse complement strand
CGCCACCCTCCCACTCAGCGCTCAGCCTTAAATCCCACACCCCCTGTGGGCAACCCCTCAGGCCACCCCACCTCCACAGCGGAAGTTCGATGCCAACCGACCCATGGCGTTAATACAAACTCAAACACACCCCCGTGGATGTATATTACCACCCACGACCCCATCCCGCCATCGCCCGCTCATCCCTAACCCAACCACCCCACGCCACCCTCCCACTCAGCGCTCAGCCTTAAATCCCACACCCCCCTGTGGCCAACCCCTCAGGCCACCCCACCTCCACAGCAGGAGTTCGATGCCAACCGATCCATGGCGTTAATACAAACTCAAACACACCCCCGTGGATGTATATTACCACCCACGACCCCATCCCGCCATTCCCGCTCATCCCTAACCCAACCGCCCCACGCCACCCTCCCACTCAGCGCTCAGCCTTAAATCCCACACCCCCCTGTGGCCAACCCCTCAGGCCACCCCACCTCCACAGCAGAAGTTCGATGCCAACCGACCCATGGCGTTAATACAAACTCAAACACCCCCCCGTGGATGTATATTACCACCCATGACCCCATCCCGCCATTCCCGCTCATCCCTAACCCAACCGCCCCACGCCACCCTCCCACTCGGCGCTCAGCCTTAAATCCCACACCCCCCTGTGGCCAACCCCTCAGGCCACCCCACCTCCACAGCAGAAGTTCGATGCCAACCGACCCATGGCGTTAATACAAACTCAAACACACCCCCATGGATGTATATTACCACCCATGACCCCATCCCGTTAATCCCACTCGCTCTAAGGTAGCTTGCATTGAACCTACTATGTGTTGATGACATATTTTATTGGCCCCATTGCATCCATTCGTATAACTCAAATTGCGCGTGTTACACCCCGACCCCACCACCAAAAATTCTTCCTTTGGGGGTATTTAAGCTCCCCCTAACGTGTCTTCCTCTGCCTTGTCCATGGAGCGCCTTCCACCGCCCGAAAAGCGCAAGGGGGGACCTACACGCCATATATGGCGTGTGGAGCTGCATATGGATATATTGGGCCCCCTTCCATACCCCCTTACCCCCCCCCTTTCGTACTAAACTCCCCCTCCCTTCTCCGTGCTTGCCTTTGTGGCCATGTGTTTGGCATGTACGCACACAGCCCTCACTGTTTATGGAATTGGGAGGTCGCTGTGTATCCAGTCGTGCAAAAATGCGCTTTCTGACACCTAAACCCCCCTATATTGGGCCCCCTTCCATACCCCTACCCCCCTTTCGTACTAAACTCCCCTCCCTTCTCCGTGCTTGCCTTGTGGCCATGTGTTTGGCATGTACGTGCACACAAACCATCATATGGAATTGGGAGGTCGCTGTGTATCCAATCGTGCAAAAATGCGCTCACACTCAACCCCCTATATCCGTATGCTGCTCCGGTTGATTTTTGGAACCATCGTCGAAGATTGTGATGGCTCAAGGCGACATAGGGGCCTCCTGGGGACCCCATTTCCAATTTCCTTGCATGTACACATTGGGTTAGGAGTGATCTCGAAGAATTTGTGTTGGTGTTGCGAATTTAGGCTGCCAAGGTTTTAATTTAGGGACGACATTGCTAACAAGGGCGTGGGCTTCCCCAAGGGGAATAATCTTGCCCACCCCACGCTCCCACCCAACGCATGTGTCAACCTAATCAGGACCGAGTCAATGCATGGCAGGTACACACCACCGTACTACAACACGAGCCAAAATATACAAACACGTTGCACCATTTAAACCCACCGAATCTACATCGTGCGACTACGTTTAACGCGCGGGGCTTAACGTTCTTTTTGGCCGCGCAGGGCTCAACACACTTCCAAGTCAATCTGTTGACACCATATCCCCCACAAACTCGTGAGGCGTTGCAAGATGCCATTGCCCCTGCCCTGCGAATACAAACTCAAACACACCCCCGTGGATGTATATAACCACCCACGACCCCATCCCGCCATTCCCGCTCATCCCTAACCCAACCGCCCCACGCCACCCTCCCACTCGGCTCTCAGTTTTAAATCCCACACCCCCCTGTGCCCAACCCCTCAGGCCACCCCACCTCCACAGCAGAAGTTCGATGCCAACCGACCCATGGCGTTAATACAAACTCAAACACACCCCCATGGATGTATATTACCACCCACAACCCATCCCGCCATTCCCGCTCATCCCTAACCCAACCGCCCCACGCCACCCTCCCACTCAGCGCTCAGCCTTAAATCCCACACCCCCCTGTGGCCAACCCCTCAGGCCACCCCACCTCCACAGCAGGAGTTCGATGCCAACCGACCCATGGCGTTAATACAAACTCAAACACACCCCCGTGGATGTATATTAGCACAGCACCGCCTGAAGCCATACGTTTTCGGCATGGATGAGTTTGCATCTCGAGCACAACTGCCTGTACCTGACCCGGTAATGGTAGATGGGCAAGCGGAAGCTCATGTGGACAAAATTCTGGCGTATCGTGTACGCATGGTCAAGGGTAAATCAGTGGAGGAATGGAAGGTCCGCTGGACGGGCTACTCGGCAGCTCACGACCAGTGGCGCTCCAGAGACAAGATGGACAGAGGCGGGGAGAATCAGCAGCTCAAGGAGTTCGAGGCACGGCGGTTGGGCATGCAGGCGGACATGCTGAAGTCCGTTGAGCATGGCCGACGGCAACGTCAACAGCGACAGCCCGTTCACCTTGGTGTCACTTCATCCCAGCTAATGGAACACCAATGTGACGTCCCGGAAGTGGATTCTCCACCGGAAGACTTCTGTCTGCCGTGGGAGCGGGTGGAAATCTTGGAGAATGGAGAGCTAGTGGTGATCACCGACCTTGAAGAGCGAAAGACCCGGCCAGTGAGAATCTTTGTGTTGTTCAGCGGAACCGGATCGGTGGAAAGAGAGTTTGCAAAGTGCTTTCCGTCTGTCTCGGTGGTTACGCTCGACAACGACCCACGATGGCAACCCGACCATCTCGCATCAATGGAGGACTGGGACCCCACTCAGTACCCACCGGGATTCTTTGATGTCATCTGGGCCCGCCCTCCATGTACCCAGTACAGTCAGGCGCGCACTACGGGAGGACCTCCTGATCTGGAAGGAGCAGACAAGAGTGTGAAATGCACCCTGGATGCTATTGAGTACTTGAAGCCCAAGCACTGGTTTCTTGAAAATCCTGAAGGAAGATACCCGAATGCGCTGCGGTTGAGGTCAGTGGTTCGTGAACTGCCACAGCCTCTTTTTTGCACCTACTGTAAGTATGGGGAGCGATATCGTAAACCAACGTGTATCTCGACTAGCTCACCTCCACCAACGCCATTGCTGGAGTGCACCTCGCGGACACCTTGCGCATGCAAATGGGCCACCGGAGGGCACCCTGAAACTGCTCAGCTTGGACCATCGTCTTCAAAGCAACCAGGAGCGCGAGATGCTCACGCCGTGTACCCAGTACCGGCTCCGCTGTTGCGTCATCTCTTCCACCATCTTCAGTTCGGGGAGTTTGATACCTGACGACACCGGGAGCGGCATCGGGAGATAGGCCGCTCTTGAGGGGGGAGGAGTTGTACCGGGAGGCACGGGCAGCCCATGGCTATGCCCCAAGGCGTATGCCCCATGGGGTATGCCCCAGGGGTATGCCCCGAGGCGTATGCCCCAGGGGTATGCCCCGAGGCGTATGCCCCATGGGTATGCCCCGAGGCGTATGCCCCATGGGTATGCCCCAAGGCGTGTGCCCCAGGGGTATACCCCAAGGCGTATGCCCCAGGGGTATGCCCCAAGGCGTATGCCCCATGGGTATGCCCCATGGGTATGCCCCGAGGCGTATGCCCCAAGGCGCATGTCCCAGGGGCAAGGCATGTCCCATGCCCCATGCCCCATGCCCCGAGCGTGCATGCCCCGAGGCGTATGCCCCAAGGCGCATGCCCCAGGGGCAAGGCATGCCCCATGGGGCAAGGCATGCCCCATGCCCCATGCCCCGAGCGTGCATGCCCCGAGGCGTATGCCCCAAGGCGCATGCCCCAGGGGCAAGGCATGCCCCATGGGGCAAGGCATGCCCCATGGGGCAAGGCATGCCCCATGCCCCATGTCCCATGCCCCATGCCCCATGCCCCGAGCGTGCATGCCCCGAGGCGTATGCCCCAAGGCGCATGCCCCAGGGGCAAGGCATGCCCCATGCCCCATGCCCCGAGCGTGCATGCCCCACTCGCGAATAATGGGGAGTTATCGGATATTCACATAAGTGAGCGAGTGGGGAAAATAATCGATGACAAAGCAGATTTCAGGAGAAGATCTGTAATGAAATGATTCATGGTAGATTCCAAGAGAACATCTGCAATGGCAATACAAGTATCATGATCTGCCTGATGATTGGTGGAGGAGTAACAGAATCAGGCATGGGCTGCTGGTAATTGGCCGATGACATGTCAATCTAGGAATCCTGCTAGTGAGTTAAAGAGCAACATGTTGAAAGGGGAAGCTTGGGAAAAGTGAACCTCAGTTAGTGTTGATCAAGAGAAATTAAGGACAAGTTGTACATGTTAGTGTTAGGCTGTATGCCAAGACTGAACATAAGGATATAGATGTTATAGGTTTGCGACCATACATTATATCGAAAAGTGATAGTATTGCTCGGCTGTGTAGCCAGTATATGTCATGCAAATAAACAGTGGAATATAAGGCTAGAAGCCTATGTGATACACCAAAAACAATAGAAAACATAAAAAGAAAAGAAAAGAAAGAAGATAAAAGAAAAGAAAGAAAAATAAAGAGATAAATATGTATAAGTTATTAGAAGTGTGCCTGGTACAAAACGGGCGAAAACGAAGGGCCAAAAATCGCGTTTTTTTTTCATAATTCCAAGCTCGGAAAAGATTTTTTTCATGATCCAAAAACGCGGTAAACCTTAGAATTGTCGCGGCAAGGTGCGGCGAACTTCTAAACTCGCTTATTACATCCCCCTAGTCACCCCACACGCTCACGCGCACTCAAAACGGGCGAAAACGAAGGGCCAAAAATCGCGTTTTTTTTCATAATTCCAAGTTGGGAAAAGATTTTTTCCATGATCCAAAAACGCGGTAAACCTTAGAACTGTCGCGGCAAGGTGCGGCGAACTTCTAAACTCGCTTATTACATCCCCCTAGTCACCCCACACGCTCACGCGCACTCAAAACGGGCGAAAACGAAGGGCCAAAAATCGCGATTTTTCATAATTCCAAGCTTGGAAAAGATTTTTTTCATGATCCAAAAACGCGGCGAACCTTAGAATTGTCGCGGCAAGGTGCGGCGAGCTTCTAAACTCGCTTATTACATCCCCCTAGTCACCCCACACGCTCACGCGCACTCAAAACGGGCGAAAACGAAGGGCCAAAAATCGCGATTTTTTCATAATTCCAAGTTGGGAAAAGATTTTTTCCATGATCCAAAAACGCGGTAAACCTTAGAACTGTCGCGGCAAGGTGCGGCGAACTTCTAAACTCGCTTATTACATCCCCCAAGTCACCCCACCCGCTCACGCGCACTCAAAACGGGCGAAAAAGGGCCAAAATCGCGATTTTTTCGCCATACGAGCAGATTTTTTCTATTGGCAACCAAAAAATCCATACACATTAGTGTTGTCGCGGCGAGGTGCGGCGAAATGCGGTGAAATCAAAATCCGAACTTACTTTCGATTATGCAAATCTGGAAATCATGCCTCGAGATTTTGCGACAGCTCTTTTCAATTCATTATCTAGATGTCGATGTCGCATCGCGTTGCTTGACAGTGTCACAGTCGAGTGTCCACTCACGACTGTAGTAGACTAAAAAAGAAATCCCAACTTGCTTGAGCCCCGGGCTCAAGCAAGTTGGGATTTCTTTTTCAATTTATTATCTAGATGTCGATGTCGCATCGCGTTGCTTGAGACGTGATACGACCGCGACCGTGACGCGCGTCTTGCGCCAGACGATACAGTGACACATGAGTCAACAGTGTCCACTGTCGCTGCGCTGTCGATGTCGACTGAGTCACTGTAGAGTGTGACACAGTGTCACAGTAGGAGTAGTAGATTCAAGACTGAAAAAGAAATCCCAACTTGCTTGAGCCCGGGGCTCAAGCAAGTTGAGATTTCTTTTTCAATTTATTATCTAGATGTCGATGTCGTGCATCGCATTGCTTGACAGTGTCACAGTCGAGTGTCCACTCGACTCACGACTGCGACTGTTCACTGTGTCACAGTACTGTACTGTAGTGACACCTGATGCAGACAAAAAGAAATCCCAACTTGCTTGAGCCCGGGGCTCAAGCAAGTTGAGATTTCTTTTTCAATTTATTATCTAGATGTCGATGTCGCATCGCATCGCGTTGCTTGACAGTGTCACAGTCGAGTGTCCACTCGACTCACGGACTGTAGTACCTGAGGTAGACAAAAAGAAATCCCAACTTGCTTGAGCCCGGGGCTCAAGCAAGTTGGGATTTCTTTTTCAATTTATTATCTAGATGTCGATGTCGCATCGCGTTGCTTGAGTACAGTGACACAGTGACACTGTAATGGTGAACGCCCAAAAAAACCACGCAATAGTCAACGAAGGGTTCAGGGCTTAGGCCTTGCGTCCCTGTTCTATGCTGTTTCTTATGGCAGTGAGCCGATCTTTATGATATCATTTCGAAGTTATAAGACCTGTAACTTCGATATTAGATTATTCATAGAGATATCCGTGACATATTTTTCGGGGAAGATGATGAACGCGTGGGTCAAGATCGCCGCACGCGTTCATCATGGTACCGCAAAACACGGGAAAAATGGAAAGAAACTATTAGCAGTCGCGACCTTAAGCGTGTTCAAACAGCTTGAAACTCGCTACAACACTTCATATATACAAAAAAAGTTTTGAAGCGAGCTTCATGCCCCGTCTTGATCATCCGCGTAGAAGCGCAGAGGCCCAAAACGCGCTTCAAGTCTCGCATTTTACACTTTCTTCGCGGCTCGCTTACATCCGCGAATACGGATGTAATCAAGCTAAACGCGCCTTCATACAGATTGAAATTAAGTTAACTTTGCGTGGAAAATTAGCTGAAACTAATCGCTGAACGCACCGGTGCAGAATCGTTGGATGCGGTAAGGGTACCTCGGCATTCCGCGAGAATCCTAAAACGCGAGGCGCGGCATGTTTCGCTGCGTTTCGAGTATCAAACGAAGCGTATATATCACTGTAAAATGGTATTCAAAATATTTCGGTGCTTGATTTGAGAAGTGAAGAGTAAATGCTGAAAATCATGAACGGGCAGCAGCCACACGCATACTTAAAGGCCTTCTGTCGATAACTTATTGGTAACTTTATCGGTATGCTCGGACGCCCATCGAGCGTTGGTTTTTCTTTTTTCGACGAATCATCGATAAAATCGTCGATAACTGTCGGTGCTACTTACAATTCGCGACCGTACTTGGTGTTTCGTGTCGAACAGCGATAACTAGATGCGTGACGCGGTATCGGTAGTTCCGAGTTGTGATGTTCCATGTTATGTATCATGGTCTTGTCAATGTCATGTCATGTCACCGCAAACTTGAAACTCTCCTGTGTCACATCACGCGTAATCGGTGATGCGACAGTCAATCTTCCGGACGGTAACCGATTAAACGATTTCGCGATCTCGCGGATCTCTCGCGACTCGCGTTTTCAGTTCGAGGTTTCAAACCCAGAGAGGCTTTCTTTCTTTCTTTTTTAATATTGGGCCCCCTTCCATACCCCCTTACCCCCCCCTTTCGTACTAAACTCCCCCTCCCTTCTCCGTGCTTGCCTTTGTGGCCATGTGTTTGGCATGTACGCACACAGCCCTCACCGTTTATGGAATTGGGAGGTCGCTGTGTATCAGGGCTCTATATCGGTTTGGTTTTTCGGTATCGATACAATCCGATATCCGAAAAACGGTATCGATAATCGTCACAATCGATAAATAATCGATTACTTGATCATTTATATGCAATTTGTTATAAATTAAATATGGAACACCAAAACCTGCACAATCGATAGTTAGACATTGCAATCCGATAATCGGCAATAAATACGATATATCGATAGTATCGGTTATCGGAAATATCGATATAGAGCCTTGCTGAGTATCCAATCGTGCAAAAATGCGCTTTCTGACACCTAACCCCCCATATATCCGTATGCTGCTCCGGTTGATTTTTGGAACCATCGTCGAAGATTGTGATGGCTCAAGGCGACATAGGGGCCTCCTGGGGACCCCATTTCCAATTTCCTTGCATGTACACATTGGGTTAGGAGTGATCTCGAAGAATTTGTGTTGGTGTTGCGAATTTAGGCTGCCAAGGTTTTAATTTAGGGACGACATTGCTAACAAGGGCGTGGGCTTCCCCAAGGGGAATAATCTTGCCCACCCCACGCTCCCACCCAACGCATGTGTCAACCTAATCAGGACCGAGTCAATGCATGGCAGGTACACACCACCGTACTACAACACGAGCCAAAATATACAAACACGTTGCACCATTTAAACCCACCGAACCTACATCGTGCGACTACGTTTAACGCGCGGGGCTCAACATACTTTTTGGCCGCGCAGGGCTCAACACACTTCCAAGTCAATCTGTTGACACCATATCCCCCACAAACTCGTGAGGCGTTGCAAGATGCCATTGCCCCTGCCCTGCGAATACAAACTCAACCACACCCCCGTGGATGTATATTACCACCCACGACCCCATCCCGCCATTCCCGCTCATCCCTAACCCAACCGCCCCACGCCACCCTCCCACTCAGCGCTCACACCCCCCTGTGGCCAACCCCTCAGGCCACCCCACCTCCACAGCAGGAGTTCGATGCCAACCGACCCATGGCGTTAATGCAAACTCAAACACACCCCCGTGGATGTATATTACCACCCACGACCCCATCCCACCATTCCCGCTCATCCCTAACCCAACCGCCCCACGCCACCCTCCCACTCCACTCAGCGCTCAGCCTTAAATCCCACCCCCCCCTGTGGCCAACCCCTCAGGCCACC
Source organism: Cymbomonas tetramitiformis (assembly GCA_001247695.2). Taxonomy (NCBI): domain Eukaryota; kingdom Viridiplantae; phylum Chlorophyta; class Pyramimonadophyceae; order Pyramimonadales; family Pyramimonadaceae; genus Cymbomonas; species Cymbomonas tetramitiformis. Next base: position 2,144 of record LGRX02030747.1, on the reverse strand, counting down.
CCACCTCCACAGCAGAAGTTCGATGCCAACCGACCCATGGCGTTAATACAAACTCAAGCACACCCCCGTGGACGTATATTGCCACCCACAACCCCATCCCGCCATTCCCGCTCATCCCTAACCCAACCGCCCCACGCCACCCTCCCACTCAGCGCTCAGCCTTAAATCCCACACCCCCCTGTGGCCAACCCCTCAGGCCACCCCACCTCCACAGCAGGAGTTCGATGCCAACCGACCCATGGCGTTAATACAAACTCAAACACACCCCCGTGGATGTATATTACCACCCACGACCCCATCCCGCCATTCCCACTCATCCCTAACCCAACCGCCCCACGCCACCCTCCCACTCAGCGCTCAGCCTTAAATCCCACACCCCCCTGTGGCCAACCCCTCAGGCCACCCCACCTCCACAGCAGGAGTTCGATGCCAACCGACCCATGGCGTTAATACAAACTCAAACACACCCCCATGGACGTATTTTACCACTCATGACCCCATCCCGTCATTCCCGCTCATCCCTAACCCAACCGCCCCACGCCACCCTCCCATTCGGCGCTCAGCCTTAAATCCCACACCCCCCTGTGGCCAACCCATCAGGCCACCCCACCTCCACAGCAGGAGTTCGATGCCAACCGACCCATGGCGTTAATACAAACTCAAACACACCCCCGTGGATGTATATTACCACCCATGACCCCATCCCGCCATTCCCGCTCATCCCTAACCCAACCGCCCCACGCCACCCTCCCACTCAGCGCTCAGCCTTAAAACCCACACCCCCCTGTGGCCAACCCCTCAGGCCACCCCACCTCCACAGCAGGAGTTCGATGCCAACCGACCCATGGCGTTAATACGAACTCAAACACACCCCCGTGGATGTATATTACCCCCCACGACCCCATCCCGCCATTCCCGCTCATCCCTAACCCAACCGCCCCACGCCACCCTCCCACTCAGCGCTCAGCCTTAAATCCCACACCCCCCTGTGGCCAACCCGTCAGGCCACCCCACCTCCACAGCAGGAGTTCGATGCCAACCGACCCATGGCGTTAATACAAACTCAAACACACCCCCGTGGATGTATATTACCACCCACGACCCCATCCCGCCATTCCCACTCATCCCTAACCCAACCGCCCCACGCCACCCTCCCACTCAGCGCTCAGCCTTAAATCCCACACCCCCCTGTGGCCAACCCCTCAGGCCACCCCACCTCCACAGCAGGAGTTCGATGCCAACCGACCCATCGCGTTAATACAAACTCAAACACACCCCCGTGGATGTATATTACCACCCACGACCCCATCCCGCCATTCCCGCTCATCCCTAACCCAACCGCCCCACGCCACCCTCCCACTCAGCGCTCAGCCTTAAATCCCACACCCCCCTGTGGCCAACCCCTCAGGCCACCCCACCTCCACAGCAGGAGTTCGATGCCAACCCACCCATCGCGTTAATACAAACTCAAACACACCCCCGTGGATGTATATTACCACCCACGACCCCATCCCGCCATTCCCGCTCATCCCTAACCCAACCGCCCCTCGCCACCCTCCCACTCAGCGCTCAGCCTTAAATCCCACACCCCCCTGTGGCCAACCCCTCAGGCCACCCCACCTCCACAGCAGGAGTTCGATGCCAACCGACCCATGGCGTTAATACAATCTCAAACACACCCCCGTGGATGTATGTTACCACCCACGACCCCATCCCGCCATTCCCGCTCATCCCTAACCCAACCGCCCCACGCCACCCTCCCACTCAGCGCTCAGCCTTAAATCCCACACCCCCCTGTGGCCAACCCCTCAGGCCACCCCACCTCCACAGCAGGAGTTCGATGCCAACCGACCCATCGCGTTAATACGAACTCAAACACACCCCCGTGGATGTATATTACCACCCACGACCCCATCCCGCCATTCCCGCTCATCCCTAACCCAACCGCCCCACGCCACCCTCCCACTCAGCGCTCAGCCTTAAATCCCACACCCCCCTGTGGCCAACCCCTCAGGCCACCCCACCTCCACAGCAGGAGTTCGATGCCAACCGACCCATGGCGTTAATACGAACTCAAACACACCCCCGTGGATGTATATTACCACCCACGACCCCATCCCGCCATTCCCGCTCATCCCGAACCC
>LGRX02030746.1:0-24704 GCA_001247695.2 Cymbomonas tetramitiformis | reverse complement strand
GGAGCTGAAAGGAAAACTGGCGGTACAAAAGTATGTAACTACACTACTCCGCGAACAGCAAGCCCAGGGGAACAACAGACTCTCAGCAAAAATGACCGAGCTCCAGGGGGAACCCGCAACCTGGACCCACCAACTGAAAACAGAGCACATTTTCAGGTGGGAGGCGCACCATGGCCAGGCACAACAGACTGAGGAGGAACAAACGATAATGCGAGACCCGATGCCCAACCAACAGCAACGAGCCGACCAGACCCGGGATGAGGAAAACAGGCAAATAAGGGCCATGATGGAACAGCAAGAGGAAGAAGAAATGCTCCTTATGCAGGAAATGCAGGAGCAACAAGAACACTGGGAAACAGAGGGCAGAACGGACCACACCCGGGGAAGCGACCCCAAACCTGCAGAGGCACCACCCCAACCCTCTGAAGAGGAAGAGATATTTGAAGGGCTCAACGAGCTCGCAGAGAAACTGGAGACGCCCCAAGGGGAACAGAACGATGAGGAAATCTTCGGAATGCTCAATGAACTCATTGAACAACAGGAAGCGCCTCGAGGGGAGCTGGCAAATGAAAGACAAGCTCACCATGACAGGGTCGCGGAGGAGTCCAGAGTCCATGCGATGATGGAGGACCCGATGCCCAGAACAAGATGGAACCAACGAAAGCACGACATGACACACAGTAGAATAAAAAACAGGAATGCCCCCCTGGTCAAAGAGGGCAAGGCCACCGAAAACTGGCTGAACAAAACGATGGGGCACCTCAAGGGAGACAAACCACTGCACAACATAGCGAACGGCTTCTGGAAACGAGCCACCTATGCGGCACGGAAAACAATACTCAAATGCAGACTGAGAATACTGCCAGCACAAGACTACGAGGCGGCGAAAAACTCGGCCGGAGGGAGTGGAAAGTGCACCCTGGAAGGATGTGGACACAAAGGGGTGGACTACGCGAAAGGCTTCCTCATGAGAGTAGGGCACGCCCTAGGTGGATGCAACAACCCACAAATGCGAGGAATGTTCTCGGACAGGGCAGACGCCCACGCGGACGAACTGAAACACATACTTGACCACCATAGAAAAGGGGGGTGCAAAGTCCTCGCCTACACCGGAAAAAAGAGGGACCCAGGGGTTAAGCCCAGAGTACTCCCAAATTACATACTCACCAGAGGGCAATGCCGACACGACGGAAAGGACAACCCAGGCAGGAACGATGGACCCGACACCATACCGAGCTTTGTGGACATAGTCATGATAGAGGGCCTGGAAGACCTAGAGGACGGGTGGGAATGCACACAACAGGAAGCACCAGCGAGAGTCAAAAACCTACACCTCATTGAGGTGGCCCACACTGACGACGAAAAATGGGGACCCAAGCTCTTAGAAAAATACATGAAATATGGACCACTGCTACAGCTACTACGTAGACACGGATTCCGTGCCATACTCCATGTCTTCGCAGTGGGCAGGACGGGAACGGTGTACAAACACAACCAAGACATACTCGAGCAACTTGGACTCAACAGAAAAGAGGCCACGCAGGCACTACAAAGGATACACGACCTGACAGTAAACTATGCACACAGCACCTACCAACTATACAGAAGACTCAGACAAGAAAAGCAAGAGGATGAAAGAGATGAGAACCACCCAGTGTAAATTGTCCCATTAAGGCCGCCACTTGTGGCGGTCCGGCCCAGAGTAGGGCCGGGGAAATTAATTTACTCATACGCCCGACGGGCGTGGTTTTTTCTTTTTCTTTTTCTTTTTCTTTTTCCCCCATGGCCCAACCGTGGCAGGAAAGCCCCAGGGCGGCTTCCCACAACTATAGGTCCTCTGCTCGTCCACGGGTGGCCCGGAAACATGATTGGCCGACGGAGGCGAACCCCGCGGCTTCAGCCGGAAGCTGCCGTCGGCAAAGTCCTCGTAGTCGTCGGTGTCGTAGCCGGTGAGGTCAACCGGCGCGATGGCGGCGTGGTTGACAGTCTGAACGAATCCAGGGAACTCACCGTCCGTCGTGGCAGTCACCCGCGCCGATTGAAGCGGCACGGGCTTCACATCCTCCTCCTGCGAGACAGGTATAGCAGGGGCCGGCACGGCGGATGCCGATGCCGCCGCACCACCTGCCGGAACCTGCTCCTCCGGCATGTTCCCCGCTGCCGCGGGGCCGCACACCAGAGCCGATGCATGCGGCTCGAGAACCGCCCGTGGTGGGAAGGATGCGTGGGTGTAGTGCACCTTGCAGTTTGCCGCGGCATGGACCTCCGCGGCGAGATCGTCCAGCCGCTGATGAATGTCGTCACCTGCGGGCTCGTCAGCAGGCTGCTGCGGCTCTACCGTGAAGCCGTAGGCGGACACGTCGATCCCGCCCACCGCACCCGCACAGAGTACCGCAGGCGGCCCGTACGTAGATGCCGCAGTGGCAAACGCCTCAGCCCCATCATCCGCCGCCTGCTGGAACAGGGCACACATGGCCAATGCACGTACCCCCTCCGCGTCCTCCTCGTCGATGGGAATGCAGAATGCCGCGGCCGAGTGCGGGGGATGCTGACGCCCGCCCAACGGACAGTCGCGGTAGAAGTGGTACTGCTCACCTTTGCCCGCCTTCTTGCACCTCCCGCAAAAGGGCTTCGCCTTTTGGTCGTCACGGTCGAAACCGACTGTAGGCAGCGGGTGCGTGCCGACACGGAATCCCCGCTGCGTACCGCGCTGCTGCTGCTGCCGTTGCTGCCGCTGCGGCTGTTGCCGCTGCTGCTGCGCCGGTGGCGCGTCCGCCCCGCGTTGCTGCCGCAGCAAGTCCTGAAGCTCGTTGATCTTGTTGAGAAGGGCGCCGTACTCGGTGCTGGAGAGCTGTGCGGAGATGCCGCTCTTGCCCGAGACTGCCTTCCCCGCCCCCGTCTGCGCCCAAGCCTGATAAATCTCCACCACAAGGGAGCGGAGAGACGCCAAGGAGACATGCGCGAGATCGGCCGCGAGAGGATACCGCACCTTGACCGCGGTGTAAAACACCGGGTCTAGCCGGTTGTACAGGGAGAGCTTCCTGGTCTCCTCGGTGGGCGTCCAGTCCGTAGCTTTGTTATCCCGCACCAGACACTGCTTCCGAGCCAAGATGGGCTGCGGGTCAGTGTCTGCGGGATAACGTAACGCGGCGTGCTCCTCCTGGTGCGACTCACGTAGCGCCACCGGTACACAGCCCTTGATGATGTCCACCAGGCAGGGCCCGCCGTCCATCACGGTCAGACGAGGCGTCGGTGCCAGTCAACCCGACGTAGGCGTTGCTGTGCTTCTCGATAACCAGAGCCAGAACGTCGAAGAGCAAGCCGTTGACCTTGGTCACCACACGAGCCAGAGGGTCGTCGAGGTCAAAGGATGCCAACTCCAGCCCAGCCGAGTGAAACTCCGTACGCAGCTGCACCACCAGCTCGGAGAGGAGGCCAGCATCGTCCGCACCGCGGAAGTGGTGCTTCTTGTCCCCAAGGACATCCTCGCGGACACCCTTGGCCCATTGGCGGTGTAGATGCGCTTTGTAGATGTCGTCAACCAGCTTGCTCTGCTCCTGTAAGTACTTCCTGGTCGCCACGTCTACATCCTCGTTGGAAGTCGGAGCGGGGGTCGGAACAGTTGGCGTACGCACCGTCGGACTGTTCCGAACCCCGTCTAATAGCCTCAGTGAGGCGTCAATGTCATTGTCCCTGTCTAGGGACTTCTTCGCTCGGGTCAACATACCCATACTCTGAAAAGCCAGAGGGGAGGTGGTACGCAGTCGCGCGGTTGGGTGTGGTAGCGGGAAAAAAATGGTAATGGTCAGCAGCGGAGAGGAGCTAAGAGCGTGGAGCGGCGAGGGGCACTCGAAGATGTCGTCGAAGTCGAAGGTGTCGCGAACACCAGCCCCAAAAACAGTAACCAGCAGGGCCAGTGCCGGTGCAAAACTGGATCCGAACATTGCTAAGACTAGTCCGTAACGAGGCGCGGTCCCCATGGCCGCCACTCCCAGTTGCTTACCGCAAACAATTCATACCATAAATCCTAGTCGCACCCAAACGCGCCCGCGCGCACCACCTCTCCAAGCGGCCGTTTAGCCGATCATGGCCAAATCAGCAAGTGGAATAAAAGCGTGGATGGGGCCACGACCTACTGGAATATCCTAGTTCACTAGATATCAGAAACTCCCGAACTGTGTGGATAAACTCATAAAGATAAATAAACCCTAAGCTAGATATACCCGGAACGGTCTCGGACGGTTTCGGAGTCTAGCCTACTTGTGACACAGCGTGTGTCACAGCACGAACCTATAGATCAGTCAGCAGTCCAGTGTTGGCCTAGGAGACTGTCATAGGGGCCTGACCGGGACTCCCAGTCAGGGCTGCCTATACAGATTTCAGCACCCGAGCCGATTGCGATGCTGGGTTTCGCCGAGGGAGATGAGGATTGGCCAGCCTTCCGTGAGACTCCGTGGATTCCGCCGATCATCGACAGCTCTGCAAGCCGTCAGAACAACAACCAATGAACCGTGCAACACCGCCTAGCTTCAATTCACTTACTGCGCATTGCCCATGCTTGTTTACTGCTAGTTGGGCCCCTGGCTCCAGACACTAAGTGACATTGAGTTTAGGTTTTAGGGCTTGCTTGCTGCTGGATGTGACACCCCGTGGGTGTCACAGTCCTCTGTCTGTACTAGTACTCCGTACAGTACGGCTGTCACAAGTTCAGGGTTTCAGGCTTAGGCCGAGCGACACTCAATCTAACTTCACTTCTTATGTTATCTTAACTCCTATGCTAGAATGGCATTTGGAGTTTCCACGGTATGGTTGGCTACACCGTCACTTTGTAAGATACATATCAAGCCATGCGTGTTCGTGCTTGCAGCCAAGTTCTTCTTGGCATCATTAGCTACAATTTGAGCTATCGAATGCCTTGACAGGGGGTGTCTAAGGGGTCTAAATACGCGTTTATTGGGGTGTAAATCGATCGAATCTGTCTGCCGGAAGAGGCAGACATTCTAGCATGGGACTTAAGTGTAAGCATTCTGTGTTTCAGCACCTCAATATATAGTCAACACTATATAACCCACAGGTTATGGTGCGCCAGGCACCTTCCACTACTTTTGATTACATGAGTGGCTAAGCCACTCCGCTTAGTGGGGCGTTGGGGGCCCAATTTGATGTCGTGATTTTCGCAGTTGCGGTCGAGAGCTAGTTTACGGGCGGATTAATTTGGTATCGCTGCAGCGTGCGCCTACCTGGGATTATTTTGTATTGTCCGCGTTGGATTCCACTCGACTGAGGCTTGATCAACTTTTGTCGTGGGATTCCTTGGCCGCCGCGTTACGATCTTGCAATCAGGGAAGATATCTTCCGTTGAGCTGGTACGGCCCCAAATCCAAAATTCTTTCGGCCCGCCTTCGGCCCGCCCGGTCCAAACTAGAAAATGCCCGCCGCAAGCGCGAAAATTTTAATCTTAAGTATGGGAAAATGCAAAAATCGCAAAAATTTCATCAAAATTTTAGAAGTTTGCGCCAAATTGGTTCGGCCCCAAAGCAATTCCTCTTTCGGCCCCTCTTCGGCCCGGGCCTCATTTTGACGACTCAGTTCGGCCCGGGGCCGGCCAATCGGGGTAAGATATCTTCCCTGCTTGCAATTTCACAGTTACGGCTCCTTAATTATCCGTTCCGACACTGCATCTTACGGCTCTCGACCATCGCTTTTCTGTATTCTCCGACATCGGCCCTCTACCCCAAGAACGCTCCCACCTACTGGATCTTCATCATGATTGTTAATTCCCACGTCACGCCTCCCTTGGGGGCTCAAAACCGCATTAGACTAGACACCATTTTTTCACGTGACGTCGGCTCTCGTTATAGGCCGACACCGGATTCTCCCGGTGTTGCCCTCACGGCTGCGGACCGGACTCGTGCTACGGCCATCCAAAATTCCACTTGGGACGTGGACGTCATCAAGAGGATTTCTCGCGACGCCTTGGGCTCCAAGGACGAGACCTTCCGAGGCGATGAGTCGAACCGCAACACGCTATGGACGTCCATTGTGAAGTCCTTGCAGCGCGCGTTCGAGCAGAAGGACCCCGCCAGTGCCGCTCTTTTTGATCTGGCAGACGCGACGAAGGAGGTCAACGCCATCTTCAACGCTATTCTCTTCTCAACTTTGGCTTCGTTGACCTCTCCAAATTCACCCGCGCGCGCGGCGTTGGGTTGATGCCTCGGGACGGGCTTCGCCTCAAGATGGCAAGCGTGCCCTTCTAGAAGTGACCGAGAGGTTAATCCCTCGCGTGGTGCGACCTCTTGGGCATTACGAGGAGCTTTGCTCCATTTATTTCGACGACAAGAAGGACCCCGACCCACTTATACAAGATTTCGACGCATGCCTGACTGCTATTGGCAACGGCGCCTCTGGGCCTCTCGACGACATGATGGCCAAGAAGCAGCTTCTGGCTTCTCTCGACCCCGAGTTCTACGACAAGGTGATTACCCCCCTTCGTCTCGACGTTGAGTTGGCCAAGGTCGAGCTTGAGGACATCTACGCCCACGTCCTCGAAATTTGGGACGCCAACGCCGGCAAGCGGAAGCACGTGCCCCTCACGGACAAGAACATCCTGTATTCTGGCAAACCGTCCGACGTTGACGTGAAGACCCTGATTCAAGACTTTCAATTCCACATCGACGCCGCCAACAAAGTCCTTGCAGCGCTCTCCGATGAAGATGCGTACGACGAGCCGACGACTAGATGGCCGACTCCGGCTACGGGCAGGCCTACGGGCAAGCCAGGTGTGCACTTTCCGCCTTCCTCCTGGCGTGACCGCCAGAACCGTCGGGTGGATGGGAAGTTTCACGGCCGAAGGCGTGATTTGAAGCACCGCTTCGCCGCTTCGCCCCTTCCCAAGTACGGGAATTGGCCGCAAGGCGTCCGACGCCACAACAACGACAAGAAGAATTTCGGCATGCACTCCGTGTCGTTTCACGTCGTCTCCAAGGCCTTCGTTCCGGAGTGTGTCCGTTGCCCTCCGGGGTTTTGGCATGACTCCGCGAATTGTCCCACCGCTGACATCGAGTGCGACAAGTGCGTGATTGAGCAAGCCGACGACGCCGACGGCCTCGTGTCCGCCTTCCATACTGCCTTCGACACTGAGGACGACACGGCCTTTGCTCGACTCTGTGCCCGACATGATCATCCCTTGGTTCGGCAGGACGAGGAGCCCTTCACGTTCTCCGAGGACTTTGACGTGGGGCTCCGGGCACAGTACGCGGGATTGACGCCCACCCAACCCTCACTCCTTGCTACCCGCGTGCACGAAGCACGCACCGCTCTCCGTGAGCTCAAACAGGTAGCTGGTGGTGCTGAGTCCGACACTCGGTCCGACACTCCGGCACTTCCCAATGGTCCACTTCGGTTCGGCCACGCCCTCCGTGGTCGACGATGCCGTCGTGGAGCATGAGCCGGAAGTGGCAATCGAGACCGAAGAGGACACGTTGATTCACCCGAAGCAGTTCATTGACGGTGAGCCGCCCTTCGAGAAGTCTTTTATGGACAGCATGTCTGTGCGATTGGGCTTCTTTGAGCCCGGCCCAGAGGTGTCAGCTAATTCCTTCAATCCCCTCCCTCCGTATATTTCTTCCACGCATGATTCCACTAGCGTGGCTGACACGGAGTCCGACGGCGGGGACTTGCATGATGCCGTACCACCACCCGCTCCACGGGTTGGTGGTGTACGGACACCTTCAATCGGCACATTCCTCACGGCAGCAGCACTCCCTGCTCTATTTCTGTGCGTGAGCATCGCCTTGATCGACACCGTCACCGCCACTGCACTTTGTGATGTGGAGATTGGTCCACGGTTGGTGTGTACGGTGCCTGCTCTGGTTATCAGAATGGCACAGTGGGCTACTTCACTGACCCCGACCTTCTGGACACTGGACCGGCTGACTTCTACAACATCTTCAATCTGGACTCTGACGGCTTCGGCATCTACAGTCTGAACTTTCAATTTGAAAGCTACAACAACTTCAATCTCTGTGAACTCTGCTTTGTGGACCACTTTCAAGGTGGCTAGAGTTACTGTCAGAAGCCTAGTAGCACAACTAGATCTGTATCACGGGCACAGCATGTCGCGATTATGCACAGCGCTGCGTCGTGGCGGGCGTCGTGGTGGCCAGGCTGCTGAGGTCTCGGGTGTGCGGGTTGGCGGAGTTTGGGTGCGCGGGTTGTTTACGGGGGAAAAGTTTTAGGTATCCCGTATTCCCGTATTTGAACTGTCGCCAAATGCTACATTCCGTTGGTGACTCTTGAGGTACCACATTTTGAAGCTAGCTGTTGTTGTGACGCGATGTCATCCGTGGTGCGTCTGTGGCGAGTCGTTGTGCACTTTCGTGCTTGGGGCGCTGCGCCGCGCTTCGCGTCGGTCTTGTCGGCGTTGCTGGCGCCAGCTGTGAACCGGCGCGGCGACCCGGAGATCTTGTCTACGTGGCGCGGCTGAGATGCTGTGGTGCCTGTGATATTCTTCGATCTTCGCAAGGCCGTGGATGGGCTCAGCCCGGTCCGGTGGACTTTTATGTGACACCCGGTGGAGCGCCATCCTGTTTGCGGTAGCGTGAGAGCTCTGAGAGAAAAGCATTTTGATGAACAGGAGCTAGGTCCGAATGAACATAACTCGGACTTGGAGTTGTTGTCGTACGTGATGACGCGGCTGTCGTGCTGCTGAATGACTGATTGTGATGTTTTGGGGTAACGTGGTGGCTGAAGCGCTGTGGGTGGTGTCTGTGGTCGCTGTGCTGAGGTGCTGTTGTCGTGACGGGTCGTACCGTCGGGCTTTGGTGTTTGGGGTGCAAGCTAGGCATATGCTGGCGTGTGCTTTCCTGGGGCTGTGCTGAGGCGCGATTTATACCCGAAGGTTGACTAGCTGACGGGGACGTGTTGGGCGGGATTTATATTGAAGGGTGACTGGCTGGCCTGGGAGCGCTGGTGGTACCCGAGTACGAAAGCGGGGCGATGGTGTGACCAAGTGGGAAATAACGGGTATAACGGGTATAACGGGTATAACTAGTATAACCGTTATAACGGGTATAACTAGTTGAGCACGGTGGGGTTAGCCGACTGGGGAAAAATGGTGCTGCCAGGGCTCTTCATGAATAGGATTAGTAATCATGATTTTTTATTTGATTAGGCCTTATTTCCTATTAATCAAGCCATGATTTGGACCCCTACCGTACTAATCAAGTCATGATTTGGACCCTTTCCTATGAATCAAGTCATGATTTCGTCGCGAGCCTATAAATCATGACTTGATTCGAAACGTGATTACTATGCACGATTTTCCCGCGCCACCCGACCGATCTCGCCCAACGGACTGACGCAGTTCCAGTTCTAGCCATCTATTCGTTGCGTCAGGTCTGTTCGACAGCCCACAATTTTCACTCCCCCGCAAAGCCGTTTTCAGCTTCCGGCAACACTACTGGTTCGTTCATTCAGCAGACATCATACCGACAATATGGGCCGACGGAAGAAAGAGCTCTCATCGAAGCAGCAAACACTTGCCGTCCAACAGTTTCCGGTGTTGAAGAAACCCCTAGATCAAGATCAGATGATAAATGTTCCGGAGATGAGAAATACTCCGGAGTCACGCGTCACGCGAATGTGATAGTGGAGATGAGAAATATTCCGGAGATGAGAAGCCTCCCACGTGCTTGCGCACGGCCTATCGCGGGAAACGAATGCAATGTGAATTGAACTTAAAACGTTCACCGCATATTGAGTGTAAATTGCCCCTCGGATTTTAATTGATTGATCGATTGATTGATTGTAATCGAAAATTCGAAATATGGGTACTAATCACACTAGTAATCATGATTTTTGATTTGATTAGGCCTTATTTCCTAAAAATCAAGTCATGATTTGGACCAACCCCGTACTAATCAAGTCATGAGTTGGACGATCGCGGTACTAGTCAAGTCATGATTCGGACCTTCGCCGTACTAATCAAATTATGATTTAAGCATTTTAAAACTAATCAAATCTAATCAAAGTATTCATGAAGAGCCCTGGGTGCTGCAGGGTGGGGGAAAACGGTGATAACTGAGTGTGAACGTGGGTATGATCTGCCTGAGGGGTGGCAGTGGTGTGGCGGAGCTGGGACAGCGGGGGGGGAGACCCTGTCGCTGGTGGTATCTGAGTACGAAAGCGGGGCGATGGCGCGACCGAGTGTGAAATAACGGGTATAACGGGTATAACTGGTATAATTGGTATAACTAGTATAACCGTTATAACGGGTATAACTAGTTGGGCAAGGTGGGGTTAGCCGACTGGGGAAGAATGGTGCTGCAGGGTGGGGGAAAACGGTGATAACTGAGTGTGAACGTGGGTATGATCTGCCTGAGGGGTGGCAGGGGTGTGGCGGAGCTGGGACAGCGGGGGGGGGAGACCCTGTCAGTGGTATCTGTATACGAAAGCGGGGCGATGGCGCGGCCGAGTGTGAAATAACGGGTATAACGGGTATAACTGGTATAACGGGTATAACTGGTATAACGGGTATAACTAGTATAACCGTTATAACGGGTATAACTAGTTGGGCAAGGTGGGGTTAGCCGACTGGGGAAAAATGGTGCTGCAGGGTGGGGGAAAACGGTGATAACTGAGTGTGAACGTATGATCTGCCTGAGGGGTGACAGTGGTGTGGCGGAGCTGGGACAGCGGGGGGGGGAGACTTTGTCGGGGGCTGCCGCAAAGGGGTCCTTCCCCGACCCCAGGGTTGGGCGTGTCCATAGTTGTGACAGCTGTCGCGATTATGCACAGCGCTGCGTCGTGGCGGGCGTCGTGGTGGCCAGGCTGCTGAGGTCTCGGGTGTGCGGGTTGGCGGAGTTTGGGTGCGCGGGTTGTTTACGGGGGAAAAATTTTAGGTATATCCCCCCCACCGAGGGCGTACGGGCAAGGAGCCTTCTCTGGTTAAGACGGGGAAAGTACGGCGTGTGTGTTGGGGTGATGTTGAGGTGGCGGTGTGGGGCGGGCTGGTTGCGGCTGGTTGTGTGGAGTCGGGTTGAGTGGTTACGGTCAGGCGAAGCGTTGATCTCAGCTGGCGGCCGAGCGGGGTCAGCGGGTCAAGGCGTGTTGTCTTCGTCGTTGATGGTCGAAGCGATGGCTGCGGGCGTGTCGATCCCGTAGTCCGCTATGGCGACTGGGCGGTCATAAGGTGTTGTTCTCGTCGTCGATGGCTGAGCGGCGGTGGCTGCGGGCGTGTTGATCTCGTAGCGGATGTTCTGGGGATGTGGCGCCCGGGCTGAGGGCGCCGTTGTGCTGGGGCTTATGGGAGAGTTGATTTTTTTTTTTTGTTTTGGGGACGTTGCGTTGGGGCAGCTGAAAACGTGGGCGTTGGGGCTTTTGGGGAGGTCGTTAGGGGCTGTGGTGCTGATGTCATGGCGGATGCGGGAGTGTTCGGGTGCCCGTCGTGGTGGTTGTGTCTTGGTGGTGGCGAGGCTGCGGGTTGGGTTAGAAGGACATGGAGCACGATGCTGCTTGTGGTTTGAGCCTACGTTGCAGAGTGGTGGCGGTGTCGGCGATGATGAGCCAAACGTTGCGTCTGCCGAGAAGGCCCTTCTGCTTGCAGAGTAAGATGCTCATACGTTGCGCAGCGGCTAGCTCCCATAGCCAGCTCCGCCTGGCCGCGTGCGCGTCGAACACGTAATGTAGGGGCACGTGGGCGCACGTCAGCTCTCTCCCCACGGTCAGCAATGGCAGGGCGATGTCGAGTACTCTGAAGGCGGGGCTGGTGACCACGATGTTGTAGCTGTCCATGCGCCTGACGTTTTCGGGCTGCAGTGCGTCCACTGGGGTGCTGGTGGCCATGGCGGGGTTGATGTCTGAGGAGTGCGTGGGCACGCCGCGGGGGTGCAGGGCTGCTTCGATGGCGCCAGTGCCGGCGTAGGGGTCCCACACCTTGTCCGCGGGATGCCAGGTGACGTGAGTTGCCAGCTGCTCGATTTCGGAGGGGGTGGTGACCACCAGTTGCGTTCCCCATTGTTTGGCGCTGGTGCGCTGGCATTCTGCGTCTGTCATCGGGTGGCGGTGTCTGACTGTGCTGGGGTTGGCAGCGGCGAAGTCCACGAGCTCTTGGGCTTGTTGGCGGATGTGCTGGGTGAGCTTGGTGATGTGGGCGGGGTCCCAATGCCCAGGTAGGAGGGTGGCCGTGGCGCGCAGCATGTTCTGTCTGTCGCTGAGGTCCCAGGTGCTGGGAAGGCTGTCGAAGGGCGTGGGCATGGCGGTTGGGCTGGGTGTGCTTTCGGGGATGGCCGCCATTGCGGTGTGTAGGGCTTGCTCTGTGTCCAGCTGGGGCTGGGCCACTGCCTGCTTCTGCGGGGCTGTCGCGTTGTCAGGCAGCAGATACTGCTGCAGCTCTGCCAGCGTGAAGGTTTCTGAGTCTCCGTCATCGTACTCGCACTTCAGTGCGTAGGGGCGTTCTGCGGCTCCCAACCATCGTATGGTGCCCTCGTAAGGCTTTCCATCGATAACCTTCAATGCGCGCTTTCCGTCCAGCTGTTTGCCCCTGTTTTCGTAGGCGGTGAGGTACTGTGGGGAGAGGTCGTCGTCCGGCAGCAGGCCTAGGCAGCGGGGGCAGTACCAGAACTCTTCGCTGGGGACTCGAGTCAGCTTGGGCTGCAGGCACCCCAGGTGATAGCCTTGATTGCAGTCGTCGCAGAGAAGAATACTGGCGGGGCGGTCAGCCTTTTTGCACACTTGACAACGCGCATCTTCGTTGTCATCCAGGTTGTAGGTGATGGTGGGGTCGACGTCGGGAAAATGGCAGATGGCAATCTGTGAGCAGTGTGCGTTGCACGTGCTGCCGCATCGGCCTTGTAGCACGGCGGTGCCGTCGTTAGGCAGCTCTTTGATTTGAAGTATAGGGTCGCGCGTGTGGAGCTGTAGGTACACAATTCCCAAGAATTCTTTTTAAATCGCCTATATTTTTTTCTCAGATTTCGCAACGTCGCCCCTATATTTCGCATAAATTTCTCGAGAAATTCGCACGAAATCTTCCGACATACCCTTATAAGCCTAAAATTTCGCAAGCTCCGTGAGGCTTAATTTGCGAATTCTAAAAGGTGAGAGGAGAGTACTCTAAGTTGGAGACGATATGAGAAGTCGACAAGTCGCGGTCCCATGGTATGTCACGGTGATATGGGAAGTCGCGGTGATATCTTATATGTCAAATGGGATGCCGTGGTGATGATGAGATGAAGCGGAGAAACAACATTGCATGGTGATACCTGATAAGTTATCGGCATGATGTAAACTTATCAGCAGGGTGATAACTTAACAACATGATGATAACTAGGTGCAACAGTCCAACATACCACACCTTGTGGCTATTACCCTTCGGGTGGCTTAAGCCACCCTAACAACGATTTAGGGTGGCTTAAGCCACCTTAACGTTTTCAATTAATACGGGAGCTATCGGTACCGGAAGCTAGATTTTTTTAGCTCAAAATGACGGCGACATTGTCTTCTTTTAGACACTATGTGCACTATTATGCGAGCCCAAGTTCCCGGTGAGCAATTTTGGGAAGTATCCAAGAGGGTGCAACATTTAGTAAAATTTGAGCGATTTTCCCGGTTTTTGCATACCCATGCTACTTCAACCGAGATTTTGAGGGTCAAGATGACCTCGGATCAAACTTTTGGCAAGACACTGCAGAAAGAGCAGCTCGAGATCTTGACAACATAGGTCTCCAAATTTTGAAAGCGTCTTAGAGGAAGCCCCCGGTGAGCTAATTAGCTTAAGGTGGCTTAAGCCATCTTAAGGAAAATTGGGAAATACCCACCCTACTTCAACCGAGATTTTGAGGGTGAAGATGAACTCAGATCAAACTTTTGATAAGACACTGCAGAAAGAGCAGCTCAAGATCTTGACGACATAGGTCTCCAAATTTTGAAAGCACCGCCGAAGAAGCCCCCATGAGCCCTTTAGGTTAAGGTGGCTTAAGCCACCTTAAGCTGCGGGTAATAGTAGGCACTTGGCCTCTGATCGCTCGTTTTCGTCGTCGCTTGTCCGCCTCTGAGGGCTCGTCGTCGTCTTCGTCTGAAGTTAAACCATAAATGTGCTCAACGAGCGAGAACTCGGAATGAGGCATATATCTATTTGCCAAGGCTCCTAATCGGTTTAACCGATATTCCGATATATATCGATATATCGGGAAAGAACGGGAAATCGGTATCGATCGATATCATTTTTGTGCACATTTCATCGATAAATCGGTATCGATTCAGTTTAGTATTGGCGGTCTTATGTGTTGTATACGGAGAATTGTATATGAAATTCAATAATCGATATGAATCGATATCGTCATCGATTATCGATTGAAAATGTTGAATATCGAAATCGATCGATATGCAAGTTTGAAACCGATTAGGAGCCCTGCTATTTGCAATCGAACCGGCTGCGTCAGCGCAACGTGGGGACTTACTGAGAATGCCGACTGATAGTGATGGTGATGATTGTGCCACTCCAAAATTTAATGAGACCTGACCGCGGATGTCCGCCGAGAGGAAGAGCCGCCGTGAAACCTTGAACTAATATTGCCTTCTAAAGGTAAAACAAAAAACTGGAAATTCAAAATTTGCGCGGCGTTATCAGCTTCTCACGCACGCTAAGGGCGCCCGCGACGGTAAATTCGAGAATTTCGGCATATTTACCGTGGGGGGTGAAATTTTGCCAAAAAAAAGGGCCCCAAATTTCGCGAAATTTTTCGATTTCGCGGGGGTGCCTATATTTCGCAAAAACTTTCGCGAAATCCTGGGAAGCCCCTAGCTGTAGGCCGTGATTTACACTGCGCTTCAGGAACACGAAGTCGCCCACGCGGAAGTTGAACTGTTTGGGCAGGTACTTCCCTGAGCGCACTTGTGCGTATCGCTCAGTCTGGCGGTGTTGAGCTATGGCGATGTTGCTGCCAGCCATGATGGTGGCCCTTTTGACGTACTCGGCGCGTTCGAGGTAGCTGGCCGCCATGGCGGCTACGTCCATGCAGGACTCCAGCGGTTGGTTGAGGCGCTCCTTAATGGCCGGGGGTAGCGTTGGGCGCTGGGCGTATACGAGTTCATATGGTGCGAGGCGTGTGGACTCCTGCGGTGTGGCGTTGTATCCCAGCATAATCCAAGGAAGGAACGAATCCCACCGGTCGATGGATCCGGCCTGCTTGCACGCCTTGGTGAGGGCGGCTTTGGTCATCTGGACGATGCGCTCGGTGAGGCCGTTGCTCTGGGGGTGGGATTGCGACGTGGTGCGGTGGTCAATCAGATTATCCTTGAGCAGCTGGGCAAACTCCTTTTCCCACTCGCCGCCGTTGTCGGTCACCAAGGCATGGTATCGAAACTTTTCGACCGTATCGATAGTTTTCGATAAGTTTCGAATGAGTATCGATCGATATGAATATGTCCGACGTCAATATCAATCGATATGAATAAGTAGTGTCACGGGAATATCAATCGATATGAATAAGTGCGATGCTGATATCAATCGATATGAATAAGTTCAATGTTGATATCAATCAATATGAATAAGTGCACATTTTTTTCGACTTATCGATATATTGATATATCAATATGACCTGAGTGCACAGCTGCACACATTGCAAGCAAATACACAAGGCAATGAAAAAATAATAATGAATTAGACCAAACAATGCTATCTAAAACTCTACAGTGTTAAGGCATGCCATCATGGAATGCTCAATTGTGCCTTCTGTAAGGCCTTTCCTTAAGTCAGAATGCATGGCCCCCACCTTAGAGAAGGCGCGCTCCACACCTGCCGTGGTAGCAGGCACAGTTAGAAACTGGCGCGCCATCCTACCTACGTTCGGGAAGTCCTTGCTATGGACTTTCCACCAGGCAAGCAAGTCACTGTCACGGGGCACATCAGGCACCTCTAAATATCTAGTAAACTCGTCCTTTTCCTCTACCCCTTCAACATCCTCTACGGCACCATCTTCCTCATTTGAGTCAGCAAGATATGATGCTACGGTCACAACCTGCTTGCTAGTCTTTGTTTTTTTCTTAGATGAGCTGACCCCGGCAACACCCTTGGGCTTCCAATCCATCTCGAATGCCTTACGAGCCCACTTCACGGCCTTGTCCTTGGTAAGCATGCCTGCACATGGCGCAATAAATGAGCATACACAAAAACTCCAAGGCTTTCAAACAACCTAATGTGCAACAAAAGTATGCAAACCGAGCTCGGCCGTGTGAGGGAGACGTACCTCCCAGCCACTCATTCACGCCCTTAAACTTGAAACTCTTGTAACGTGGGTCCAACACCGTGGCCACAGCAAAGTCCTCCACCTTGCACTCCATCATGTCACAGTGATAGCGGGCAGTGAGGGAGTTGTACATGATTTTTGCCTTGCGCTAAACGGACTTCCGGCCTGCTCTTGCGTGCACGTTGGCCCTGTCCGCGAGCACGACCCATGGTGGATGGAGTTGGTCTGCTGGATGAAACTTGATGTGACGGTGCGGTTGCGGCTCATAAATTATGCCCCCCCCTATGAAGCTAGGAGGTACGTATACCAGGATCTGAATATGGCTGTTCGACCAACATAAATCCAGTATTTGGGTAATCTAAGATCGATTAATCGATCTGAGTATCGATTAATCGATATGGCCAATCGCGGAACTTTAATTTTGTATGATCGATCGATATGAATAAGTGACCTGGAGGTATCAATCGATATGAATAAGTCCCCAAGGGGTATCGATCAATATGAATAAGTAGTCCAAGGGTATCAATCAATATTCAATATTTCGATATGTACCAAATTCATATCAATAAATAAAAATTAATCGAAATATCGATAGTATCGAAAATATTGAATATCGATACCATGCCTTGTCGGTCACCACTTCTGCTGGGCACCCGAACCTGGCTATGACGTGGAGGGCGAATGCCTGGGCGGTCTCCACTGGTTCTTTGGTGTGCAGTGGGATGAGGCAGGCGTATTTGGTGAAGTGCTCCACGACCACCATGCCGTATTGGTAGTTATTCTTGGCTTTGCGGGGCATTTTGGCCAGATCGGTGGAAAATCGGTAGTACATGCCCTTGACTTCCAAGGGGTTTAGGTGAGGGGCGTGCTTTGTCGAAGGTGGTGCGGTAACGGGCGCAAGCGTCGCACTTGCTGACGACGTCGGAGCACGTGTCGTACAGCTTGGGCCAGTAGAATGCGTCTCTTACCATGGCTGCGGTGCGTCGGCGACCAAAGTGCCCACACCTTTCATGCATTTGCTTTACGATGCGGTGTCGCTGGTCCACTGGCGGCACTGGTCGCCTTGCCCCGTTGGGCAGGACGCGGATCAGGGTTTCTCCTTCGAGCGCGTAGTGTTGGGCTCGTTTGCTGACAGCCGCGAGGAGGTCGGGGTCGCCGGGGCGTTCGCCTTTCAGCCACCGCAGCATTGCCTCGTCGTCGTATGGTTCTGCCGATTCGCGCACCTCGGCCGCAGCGCGGAGAGTCCGGGTGACCTTTTCGCTGGGGAAGCTGGGTCGAGGGGTATGGGACCGGCGTTGGGAGTCGGTGTGGAGTGCGGGTGTGGGGCCCCTGGCGGGCACGAACTGTATAGGTGCTGAGGGAGGGCTATTTAATTTAGAATATTTTTTCATAAGTTTAGAATACCCCATTTTATCGTTAATTTAGAATAAGTTTTCTTTATGTCATCCGGCTATGACCGGTGCATGCATCCATGACGTTGTACCTGTACCTGTTGAGCTATCCCCATGCCATGCGAAATATTACACTGAAGAGTTGTCTTGCCGTGATGTCCATATGTCCGAATGGAACCAAAAACCGTTCGATTAAAATCGAACGGTTTTTGGTTCCATTCGGAAAGATTCACGGCCGTGAATCTAAAAGTCACGGCCGTGATTAACGACTCTTTACGCATAATGACTTTTATTATTTGCCATCTTTGCCACAATAGACACTCACGGCGTGTTCTGCTTGACAAAAAGTAAGTAACTTGAAGCCTTGAGCTTCAACTTACTGAAAGATATGTATCTTGGCAGTATGTGTGCCAAGTTTCGTGCTCTAGGACGCACGGGAAGCCCTCGGCTGTTTGGCATCTTTGGGTTTGGGTGTCACGTTCGAACCCAAACCCAAAACATCTGCCTTAGAAATAGATTGCGCGTTTCGCGCAAAAGTAACTTGAAGCCTTGAGCTTCAAGTAACTCAAATATACGTATCTTGGCAGTATTCGTGCCAAGTTTCGTGCTCTAGGACGCACGGGAAGCCCTCGGCTGTTTGGCATCTTTGGGTTTGGGTGTCACGTTCGAACCCAAACCCAAAACATCTGCCTTAGAAATAAATTGCGCGTTTCGCGCACAAGTAACTTGAAGCCTTGAGCTTCTGGTAACTTAAATATATGTACCATGGTAGTATTCGTGCCAAGTTTCGTGCGTTAGGACGCACGGGAAGCCCTCGGCTGTTTGGCATCTTTGGGTTTGGGTGTCACCTTCGAACCCAAACCCAAAGGCAAAGGCATAGGACAGTTTCGTAGATTCTGTCCCGATGCCTTTGCAACCTCGCTTGCTAACTCATATTACAATGAATATTCAACATTCAAGCGTTGGATACCCCACGCCAACGGGAAGCGCTCGGCTGATTTGTTATTTGGGTATGCGCACCCAAATGACAAAAAACGCATCTTTGAAACTCGTTAGTTTCAAAGATGCGTGGCCGATGCCTTCGTGCTTATGTGTGTTAATCCATATGAAATATTCCATGGAATAAATGTGAATATCCCGCACAAACGGGAAGCGCTCGGCCGTTTTGTAAAATTAGGGTGCACCCAAAATACAAAACGCATCTTTGAAACTCGGAAGTTTCAAAGATGCTTGCCGGTCGCGTGCAGCGGTAAAAGGCAAGTCAAAGGGTTTAGAATCTAGAAGAAGTACAGGGGCCTTTTTTTCAAGCAGGACACGCCGTGAGTGTCTATTACAACGGCGCCCACCATTATCACAAGCGAGACAAACCTTCTTAAAGCTTTTTGGAGGCTTCCTCATGATGGCACCAGCGGGAACGAGAGCGTTTGACCTGTGTGCACATTATTTGAACACGAGTCGTGAAAAGGACCACCGGTCATAGCCGGATGACATCAAGAAAACTTATTCTAAATTAACGATGAAACGGGTTATTCTAAGATTAAGAAAACTTATTCTATATTAATTATTTTTCCCTGAGGGAGGTTGTTGGGTCGTGCGCTGTGGTGGCGTCCTCGCTTGGCGCTGCGCCTAGCCCGGTCTTGTCGCGGGGTCGTTGACCGCAGCACTCTGGTGGTGACTGGTGTGCTGCTTGCATAAGCGAGGCTGTGGCGCCAGGCCCGTACGGCTGCCGCAGCTCGGATGCCTCCAACCGTGCTGCCCTCTTGATGGTGCTGAGCGCTGCTGCCCATTGGGTCACGATGGCTTCTGGGGGTTCCTCAGGTGGCTTCTCCCCCCCCTCGCAGTGATGGGAGGAGGCCTTGGGCGTGGCGTGCTCGGCAATTGAGTGTCTTGACTCAACTTGCACCCGCGGGGCTTCCGCTCGGTTGAGCAGGTAGCATACAGTCAGAAGGCGGGATACGCATCGGACGTCGAAGGCTCTGCCCAGCATCTCACCTCGCTCGCGCGCTGAGACGCCGGGTGCTTGTGTGGCTCCGGTCTGAAATCCCATGGCGCGCTCCTTTTCTTCGGGTGTGGGCGGCCCCCATCGTTGTGTGGCGTGATCCCAGACAGTGCCTTTCCTGCCGTCCCTGAATTGGTAAGAGTCTGGAAAGGACATCATGGTGGGCCACGCCCTCATGGGCTCTCCGCGCGCGTTGCAGGGGTAGTGGCCGGAGGCGGTGTCGTCTGCAGCGTCTTGCTCGGTGCGGCCGGGGTCCAGGATGTCCCTCACGAGGCGACAGGGGTCTCGCTCCACGGTGTCCAACACGGATTGTGCGTCCACGTACCCGGCCATGTTCGTCCAATAATTCCGCAAGCGGTGCGCACGCGCCCCCATGCGTGCTGCGTCGATGGTGATGGGCATGCCAATCATGGAGCACATGAGGGGATGCATAACGTCGCGGACCTCGCGGCTGTTGAAGTTATGCTGCGCTGCCACGCACTCGATCATGTATGCGAACTTGTTGTGCCCCGCCAGGAGTTGCAGTTGCCCCAGCACGCGCACCACGTCGTACATGACTGACGAGTGCCGACCTTTCAACCCTTGCAGGGACCCAGCCGCTGAGAGGTCCTGGCATTCTGTGCCCACTATGGCGAAGATGTACGGACCCTCGCTGGTGAGGGAGAGGAGGTCACTGCGTGAAATTCGTCTGAGATCTTGGGGCACGGAGGTGAAGGCGTCGTGGAGGGCTTCCAGAGGGAGTTGTTGCGGGAATCGGTTGTGCAGTTGCACCAGCCGATGTTTGGCGACCTGCCGACTTTTCGCCTTATTATCGCAGTAAACGTATTTGGTGATTTTGCCACCTGCGATGAGCCAGGCTTCCAGACCCGAACACAGGCCTGCGCAGAGCTCGATGACCACGGCTCCTTCGGCGTGTAGGTGGGATACGGTTCGCTGGGGGAGTGGGCGCGTGTTTAGGCTGGTCGCTTGCCCGTCCGCACACTCGCCGCACAGCACCCGGGTGACGGGGGCGTGCCTTCTGCTGCTTAGGTAGGCATCCACCCAACTGCACGCCTCTTCCCAAAGCGTCAGCGCGTCGTCGTCGCGGGCGTCGTGGTCATCGGCGTCGACGTGCATGGACCAATGCTCCCCCAGGTGGTGGCTGACCAAGTCGTGGCTCGTGCAGGGATCGCCTGGCAGCCTGCCCACATGGCTCTCGTATTGCCACGAGGCTATGGGGGCGACGTCCTGCGTGCTTTCCTCGAGGGCGCGTGGGTGTCGTGCGCAGAGGCAGGCGAAGGCCCCTGCTGTGGGTAGTGCGGCCTCCTCCTCAGTGGGGTCCAGGCTAGCTCCGGTGGGGTCCAGGGACGACTTTCTCGGATATCGAGATAGCACGTCAGCGTTGGTGTGGCTGCTTCCAGCCCTGTGCACGATGTTGTACTCGAACTCTTGCAGGGAAACCTGCCATCGCAGGTGCATGCCGGTCAGGGATTGCGAGGAGCGCAGCCACGTTAGCGGCTTGTGGTCGGTGATCAAAGTGAATTTGACGCCATGGAGGTAGTGTCGAAAAGATCTCACGCCGTACACGGCCGCGAGGGCTTCCCCATAGAAGCTGCTGTAGCGCACTTCTGATCGGGAGAGGGAGCGGCTGGTGGCTGCGATGATGACGTCACGATCCTCGTCGTCCTTCTGCCCCAATATGGCAGAGATGCCAACCCCTAACCAGTCGGTCATAATGTACAGTGGCCGGCTCGGGTCGTAGGCGTGTATGACCACGCCAGGCTCGGTGAGCCGCTCCTTGAGCTGGGCCAGCGCGTCGTCGTGCTCCTTGCCCCAAAGATCCTTGACGTTCTCGTTGCCTTTTCTCAATAGGCAGTTCAGTGGCCATGCCAGTGACGAGTAGTCTTCTTTGCCGATGCGCGCGGCCATGATCCGGTAGAAAGTTCATGAAGCCCAATATGGCCCGGACGCCTCGGACATCTTTGGGCGTGGGTAGTTCGAGCAGGGCGGCCACTTTCGCCTGGTGAGGTGACAGCCTACCGGGTCGCAGCAGGAAACCCAAAAACTCACACCCGCCGGCGGCGAAGACTGACTTGCCTGGGTGGCCGCGCAGTCCCACTTTGCCTAGGCGCTGCATGACTGCCTCCAGGTCGGCCAGGTGCTGGCGGGCGGTGGGCGAGGTCACTAGGATGTCGTCGCAGTACACCTTGGCGCAGCTGAGTCCGCGCAGTTCGTGCTCGATCACTCGTCCAAACATCGCGGTGCTGTTCGCGTTGCCGAAGGGCATGCGCTTGTAGACGTACTGTTCGGGGGCGGCGCCGTCTCGAGCCCACCAAAAGCATGTCTTGAGCGACGCGTCGTCGGTCAGAACGATCTGGTGAAATCCGCTGCGCAGGTCCAGCTTGGTCATGTACTGGTCGCGGCCGATGTCGTGAAACAGGTCCTCGGGCAGCCGTGGAGGCGTGCGGTCTCGGAGTGATAGTTCGTTGATGCCTCGTAGGTCTAGCGCCACACGCTTGTCCGTCCAGGAGCCATCCAAGGCCTTCTTCATGGCCACGACGACGTTGCAGGTGTTTTCGCAGTATTTTGGGGCTTTTTCGATGATGCCGTCCGCCAGCAGCTTGTTGAAGTGCTCATCGATCAGTTTTCGCTCGGCTGGAGAGAATCGCCGGGGCTTCTGGTAGTGCGAGGCGGACTCGTCTTTGAAGGGGATGTCGAATTTGCCGATCTCTCCCGTGTATCCAGGCAGGTCGGTGGCGGTGGTAGCCATGAAGCTTTTCTCGCGGAGCAAGAGGTTACGTAGGTCCTGCCATTCTTCATTGGTCCATGCGCCCTCGCCGTTGAAGCCTGCTTGAGGCCCCATGATGACGTCCAGCTCTTCATCACGGGCGTGTAGTGCCTCGACGTCGTCTTCTCGGCCGAGAGGCATGGCGCTGTCCACCTCGCCGGCCTGCGTGGCGAATGCTTGCGCCTGGTGGCGCTGCCGCGGCTTCTTGCGCCGCTTGCGGCCCCTGCGGGCGTGGCGTCGGCTTTTTGCCCTCCTGAGGCTGGCTCTGCGCCGTAGATTGTGGGAGGATGGCGCCCCACGGCCCTGCCGTTTATTCCGCTTGCTGGCGCGTTTGAAGCGGCTGGGGGGGTCCTCGCATTTTGGGTTGAGAACGATGAATCGCATGATGGCGTTGGTGTTGGCCAAACGGAACTGTGTCCACGAGTGCATCGCCCCTGCTGTTGCTGCAGCCGCGGCGCACCAGTTGGGCACGCTCCTCCATGCTTCTGTCGCCACAAGACACGACACTTTTACGAGCACGTGTCCCACGCTGTTGGTCTGGACCGTCGTGAAGATGGTCCAGGCTGCTAGTGCGCAGCCAAGCTGCACGCACACTCGCTGCACCCAGGTGCGGGCAAGGAGTTGCAGCACTGCTTTAGCCTGTCGCTGAGCCCGCCGGTTGCGCCTTCCAGCGGACTTGGGCACTGGCCCCAGGCCTGGATGAGTGCCCACCTCATCCGGGCGCTAAGGGACCGCTCCACGAGTCATAACAGCAGAGGGAGGTTCGGGGAGAACCTCCGCACTGCCCGCCATGTCGCCTCTAGGAGCAAAATGCCGACCGACGCGTGGTGTACCGTTGCCGATCCGAACCACTGGGTCACCAGCACCCCAACGGCCCAGGATGCCATTCCCTGTGTTGCCACTGCGGCTGCCCCTGCGGTTGCGGCGATTGTGATGGCAGCGGTGTGTTCCAAGCACCATGAGCCGGGTGCCCACAGGCAGGGCGTGACGGAGACCAATGTGTACGTGCTGGCCCACACTACGCTTTCCGTGCCGAACCCTTTGGCCCACATGGTGGCGGCTGTGACAAGCCCCACTGTGATGATGTTGTTGAAGGTGCGTGGTGTCGGTGACCGGGTTGTGGTTTTGGCCACGGCTGTGAGTGTCTGTGTGTGGGAGGTTGCGCCAAGCCTTAGTTGCATGGTGGCGAGTTGTGACTCGTTATTCCACTTGTCTGCAGGGTTGGTTGGGGCGGTTGTGGCGTGGTGGCAGCCGAGCCGGGTGGTTGTTGCCGGGGTGGGCGTTTTGGGGGTTTTGCTGCCAGAGTGGGGTTGCCTTGGTGGTGTGTGAGAATTTGAGAAAAAATGGGTCTGGTGGTCCAACTTGCCCAGTCTGTGTCTGTCGTACTTGGTGACGTATTATTTCCCCCCCCCCAGCACGGGAGGAGAGGCTGCGGCTCGACAGATGTTGATGGCAGTGCGAGGAAGAGGGATGGAGATGTGGGGTGTCGCTGATGATGTTGGTGGGTGTCAGTGCTGTGGCGGGGCTTGCGAGGGAGAAAACGCACATCATGGCGGTTGCCAGCCAGATGTGCAGTGGAATGGTGGACGACCGGGGTCTGTGGCGGGGGGCTTGCACTGCTTGAGGGGCAGGGCGGTTACGTGCATTGGGGGGTGCGGGTGGTGCGATAGGAATGGGCCGGTTGTTGTGGGTTCGTTGTGAGCTTTGTGCGGCAGGGGCTGAATGGCTGCCTACGCGGGTGGGCACCCCGCGTGCGTAGTTGTGGTCGGTTGTGCGTGTTGGGGTGGTGGGGGGGGCAATTTGTGTGTGTGTTGTTGCTGCCCAGTGCGAGCCGTTCGCCCTGAACCGCCGTAATGACAGGGGCCGGAACCCATTTGTAACTTTGACGGTGTTGATGTACATGAGGGCGGTGGCGTCGCGCACGAGTGCCAAATTCTCTGGACGTGTATCTCCTTGGAGGATTCGGCACGGGATTACAGTAATCACTCGGTAATACAGTAAGAAAACCGGAGATTTGGGACCAGCCAGCAATATTCGCCAACTTGGATGCCCATCCCCCCTCCCCCCCCCGCCAGCGCCAGCGTCCTATGAAAATCGTAAGAATAGTGGGTCATGTTTTTTTCAATCAGCCAACGATTTTCTTAAATTTTCAGTGATAAACCCGTGAAAATGCGACATTTTGAAAAAAATTCCGCCTGCGGCGCACCAATAAGAAATATGGCGCCAGCGCCCATATTTCTTATCACCCCATATTTCATAGCTCAAAAAAGCCAGCCCGCAATATTCACCGGGTACCCCCC